>PVKM010002654.1:16874-63252 GCA_004027735.1 Carollia perspicillata | reverse complement strand
AGCTCTGTAGTCTAACCCAAGTGGTTCTCAATCCTTGCTGTGTATAAGACTCACCTGGGAAATTTATACACCTAGAGAGAAACAAAATACCAATCCTTCAGGCTGCACCTTCAATTTCCTATATCAAATGGCCAGTATTAGTGCCAGGAATCTGCATTTCCAAAATTTCCAAGAGACTCTGAAGCACTTCCAGGCTTGAGAACCACTGGTTTTAAGCAAGCACTCCTAAAGCCCAGCCTCCCTCTGAAGAGTGTCCGAGGGGTTGGGGACAAACATCATGACCTGTTGGGCAGTTTGCAGAACGGTGTGACTCCGAGCTTCATCACCCTACAGAGCTCAGTCCCATCTCAGGACACCTCCTTCTCACATTCTACACACCCTATTCAAATTCAGTTTTCTTTCCACTCTTTCTTCCAACTCTTTCTTTGTCACTTCAGGAAAACCTATCCTGATCCATTTCCATGGTTCAGGAAAGAAAGGCAGTGCAAAGGTGAAAAAAGTAGAAATGAGGAGAGATCGGTTAACTTGTAAAGCCCCGGAAAGTTCCTAGAGAAAGAGCCAGTGTACTTCAGAATCTCCACAGATCTTTTCTTTTTTCTCTTTCAAATAGAACTTTTGATGCATTTTTTCTTTTTTATTATTAGACAGATCTCGAGTACACAATTCCACAGCACATCATTTGTACACTGTGTTGTGTGTTCACCACCTCAAGTCAAGTCTCCACAGACCTATTCATTTTCCTTTAACTTAACCTGGTAGTCTCCAAGTGCATGTGTTAATGGTAAGCTACTTATTTAAATTGATTGTTTTTATCTTTTGCTTCATTCCCTGTTTTTACCACAATATTGTTGCCTTCTTTAACCACAGATGTATAATTTTTTTCTACTACATTCTGAGCACGATACGCTTTTATGTGATGGCTTAGGAATTGAACAAACTCTGTCAATGTTTTAGTGAGGAAAGGCACTCAATAGACTTAACCAACTTCGGAGATCAACCCATAGCTAAACCAGGAACAGCCTGCATACCAGTTCTTCTTGAATTGTTCATAAATGCTATGGGCTAAAGCAGAAAGATAGTTGAGCTTCAGAAAAGAACTCTGAACATGAGTCCTTTCTCCAACTACAGACCTATCAAAGGGAATCCTTAAGGGTGAGACAGCATGCAGCCAAGCTCACCTGGGTGCAACTTCCTCCTCTCACCCTCCATCTCCATCTCCTCCAACACCGCTCAGCACACAGTGGGTCCTCAGTGTTTGATAAACTGAACTAAGCTACTTATTGTTTTTGTATTTCATTTAAATTACTATTTCCTTCATGCTGTTAGCCTGTCATAACATATTAATTCAACTCATAGTCATCTGTTTTGGTTTTATATTTGTCTTTATTTTTCTAACCCATCAGAGTTTTTCAAATACTCACCAATCGCACAAGCTCCTTGGAGTGTAGTTTGGAAATATTTATCAAAATTTTTAATTGCATGTATCTTTTCAGGTAGTAATGCCACCTCTAGAAAATCATCTTATCTATGTATGTGTACATGTGAGCACAAGCATATTCATGAGATATTTTTAGTGCTGTTGGTAATTGCAAAAAATCTAGAAATCATCCTTTTTAGATGACTTTTTACATAACTTAAGGAACATCTTTGAAAGGGAAGTATATGTAGATGCTAAAAAGTGAGACAGGTCTAAATAGACCTGTTTGTATGTAACAGTCTCCTAGACATAATTTTACATGAAAAAAAAGATGCAGAATAATATGTATTACACTATGTATATAAACACACAATTTGTTTATAAATAGAAAACTTCTATAAAGATATGGAAGGAATTTTTAACAGTAATTGCCTCTTGGAAGGGAGAATTTGAAATTAATTATCAATGATGAGATGCTATAAGGTTTTGCATTGAATGCTTTCTTGTACTCTTTAAAATTTTTGCCATGGTCTGTATTACTTCTTTAATTAAGATTTTTAAAAAGAAATCACCATAATCAAAAAAAGAGTTTTGAAGTATTTAGACTACAGCATATGTGTAGCTATAAAATTTTATGAGATAGAATTTGCAGTGTTGAAGAGATTACCAAAAGTACCTTCTTCTAATCAGCTTGCTTCTTTACAGAGCGCGACAAGAGGATTTCTGCTGGTAAGGCCTAATGGAGGAGCCTGTTAGAAAATTTTGTCTATGAGCCTAGAATTTCAACTAAAACATTTTCCAATGGTATTTCAATTTGCAACACAATAAATTCAGGGAAAAATCCAGAGTAGAGTCCTAAAGCAGCACAAAGCAAATAGGTGGTACAGTTGCTACCCTTTCTGCCCTGGCACCTGGCAGGCCACTGCCACTGCTCAAGCCCACTTTCCCAACGAGCTTGGTGCAACTTCAGAATCTTCAAGGAATTTGTTGCCAGTTGAGTAGAATGAGAACATGTTTTTTCCATGTCAATCCCAAACTGTACACCCTCGCCCCTGCCTTGAATTCCTGGGGAGACAGAGAGCAGAAGCTGCTGTACTGAGCTGCTGCTCAGGTTCTATTTGCACAATTCAAACATCCGAAAAAAGAGAAAATGTTTGGCTGTGTCCATCAGACTTGGTGGCTGGTAGTTGGATAAACCACCTGAATGATGCATGAGATGAAAAAGAAAGTGTACTCTGGGGAAGGAAAAGGTATGGTCTATGGGTGATGACAAGGTGGGGTCTGGAGTGAAGGAGGAATTGTCAGGGTAGCACTCTGCACTGTGATTTTTGGCCTCAGATTGTCTTCCATCCCAAGGAATTTGTTCCAAGTTCCAAGGGAAAGGTGTGCTGTGGTAAAAACCAGGCCAAATAAAAATTGTGGTTCTGGAGCTGTGTGACCTAAGGTAAAGTTAGGTCACCTCCCCACCCTCATTTTTCTCTTTGGCAAAGTGTATTGGTGAGATGATTTCCAAAGTCCCTTTCAATCTTCACATTCAGCATTGTACCATTGGAAGGTAAACTGGAAAGTACTGTATTTTGCCATGTATAGTGTGCACTTTTTTTGCCCAAATTTTTGAAGGAAAAATAAAGGTGCACATTATACATGGGTAGTACTAATTCCGCATGTATATAAATGTTTTTAATTCTTTTATTTGTGTTTATACATTGAAAGTGTAACTCTAGAAAGTAACAATGTCCATGTGCTAAATAATACCCTGGAATATGATAATCAGTTTTGTTGAACTTTTTAATCAAATTAAAAAATTAAAATGAAATATTATTTTCCTGAAAGTTTGAGCAAAAATGTGGGTGTGCATTATACATGGCAAAAATAGTAAACACTTCTTTATTTAAGATGCACGTGAGTCTTCCCAATGAAACAAAGTGCTTCGTTATCAAATTGCATCTGGTTGCTGCTTCTTTAGCTTGCTTAATAGTCAGTGTTTCTAAGTGAGTTCAATGAACATGGACACTCTCTGCCATCACACGGGACAAATTCCCTTGTCTTGCTGGGAAGCCTGGTCCATCCTGAAGTGGGCTTTCTGTAGGGCCCACATTGTTCCCCAGTGATCTTCTGGTCACCTTGGGAAAGTCTGTAAGGCCTCAGAGGTGAGGCTTTGCCCTCTGAGATTTTCAATCTAGTCATGGGACTGAGACAACAACAACTACCCCAAAGGATGCTATCACACTAATAGTGGCAGGAGAAAGCTGTAGCTTAGAGGGGCTGTAGCCACACTCTCCACCAGCTCCCATCCTTAAGCCAAACCAAATACATATGTATAAAGAGCCAGCTTCATGGTCTCACAACCAGGGTACTTGCATAGGCCCCATATTTGGAAGGGAGGCCTGCCCTCCCTTTGCAGTTGTCGTTAAACATTCTTAGTAATTTTATTTAAAACTTGCATTCTGTGAGGTTCAATGAAACAATGGAGGATGTGCTGAGGCTTTGAAGGCTAGCCTCCACCACAGTCCCATCTCCCACTACCTCCCTTGGATGGATTCTTAGTCATCCTCAACCCCACCTGACAATTGCCTTCCCCTTTCCTCCTGCAGAGTCCAAGGCACATTCATCTAGTGAGTAATCTCCATGCCTGAGGGAGCATAACATTGAATTGCAAATAAACAATCACCATGACAGATGCAACAGAGAGACAACAGAAGAAAGAAAGAAATTTTTTCTGCTTTTTGAATAATATTCCCACATATTTATTTTATCCTAGGCCTAGGAAATTATGTAGCTGGCTTTGTACTGGTTGGCCAAAAAATTCTGTTACATTTTTTCCATATGATGGTTCTAGTAGTGCTTAGTTGTCTTAAACTTCATTCAAAACAATTTTGTTAGATTGTATTGTGACAGCAGTCATATCAGTGTGCATTAAAAAAAGATCTGGAGAGCATTATGCTAAGTGAAATAAGCCAAGCGGTGAAAGACAAATACCATTTGATCTCACCTAAAGTGGAACCTAATCAACAGAACAAACAAACAAGCAAAATATAACCAGAGACATTGAAATTAAGAACAAACTGATAGTAACCAGAGAGGAGATGAGAGGGGACAATGGGGGGCAAAGGGGGAAGGGTTTTCAGGAACACGTATAAAGGACACAAGGAGAAAACCAAAGGGCAATAGGATCAAGGGTGGGAAGTGGGGATGTGGGAGAAAAAGAAAGACAATTTTACTTGAACAACAACAAAAAATGTGAGAAAAAGACATCAAAATTGGTGAATTTTGGTGTAGCCATTTTAATATTGAAGATGAAAGAATATATACAACATTTTGGCATATTATGCTTTATTATTTCAAGAAATGTAAAACCACAACTGAAATACAAAAAGAGATTTGTGCAGTGTATGGAGAAGATGCTGTGACTGACTGAACATGTCAAAAATGGTTTGTGAAGTTTCTTGATACTATTGACATTTTGACCAAATAATTCCTTGCTGTGTGGCTGTCTTATGCATGGGAAGATGTTTAGCAGCACCCCTGGCCTCTATCCACTAGAAGCCAATAGTGGGAGATAGTTGACATACTCAACATATCAAGGTTACCAAATCAATAAAGTTACTGGTGAAAATAAAAGATGTGACTTTTATGTTATGGAAAAAAAGCAATGGACTTTTTGGTCAACCCAGTGTATACACAGTAGGCAGGAAAGTGCCTGATCAGGAATGGTTGATCCTAAACCACCTCTATATACACACATTCTAGAGCCACTTATGTACCTAAAAAGACTGAACAAAAAGCAGGAGAGAGTGTGGGAGAGAACAGAAAGGCCAGGTGTGATGGAGGCGGGACTATCCCTTCCAGCTCTACACCCAGGACACATACCTAACCTTTGCCTCTCTGAATATGAAGCTAAAGTGATCTTTATCAAAACAAAATGTGCTCTGCCTTTAAAGGTATAACGAGGAACAGCACCAGTAATGTATTAACAAACTACCTGAAAGGAGAGGATATAGTCGCCTAGCATGGTAATTAACAGTGAACAAGTGAAGCAATCTATAAAAGTAGTTAGGAAGATGGGCTTTCAAGAAAGATTGCTCTTAGATTCCACTCCTGGCTAATCTCTCACTAGCTGCATGCCTTTGGAAAAGGTGACCTCTGTATTTTAGTGCTCTCATCTTTAAAAATAGGATAATAAGCGTAGCTCCCCTAGTAACTGTTGAAAGGATTATGCTCAGAACAGTACCCAGCACATAGAAGTGCTTTAATCAATGTTAAACATAAGGTTGCAAAGAAGGAAAGTTTTTGAGAGTCTCAAGGTAATCAGGGAAAGATTTGCAAGGTGTCACCATGAGTATCCTATATTGAAAGTTTGTATAGCTTTGCTTTCTTCACAACTGTGAGCTTAATACAAAAGCTTTCATAAGAAGGATCTTTGGTAGAAAACCTAGATGAAAATGCTTTATGTCATTATTTGAAAACACACACATACACACACAAGAGAACACTTAGAAATAAGAGACTTAATGTAACTACGTGCTTTTGAAGCTATTTCTGAAATGATTACTCAGTCTCATCGAGTCTTGATTTGGTATTAAGCAGCTCTAATGACAGTGTGCAAACATCTGCCTTATACTCTGGCTCTTTCCTTAGCTAGTCTGCCATACTGACTTATTGAAGTTACAATTTAGGACGATTTTGCACAAGATAAAAGCCACATCTGCCTATCCACAAATCTTTATTTATTTATTTATTTTACTTGCAGGACCTTATGTCCCTCCACAGACGTGAAAACACCAACTGATGCTTTAAAATAAATCCTGTTGGAAATAATGCAGAAAAAATACATCTATCTGACGCTGAATGCATGCAACAGAGTTCCTAAACTACCAATTTAGTTAACTACGTGTTCACTTAACAGTTGTATACTATTCTCAACTCACCCCAGCACCAATGTGCTCGTGGGGATTTCACTGATGTTTCCTGATGATCATTTGGTTTCTTTGGATTTAATCACAAGTACTTCTTCCTATGAGTGTATGCACAGAAGGCCAAACAGCTAAAAAATAAAAAAATTAAAAAAACAAATAAAAGACAGGAAACCATTCAAATGATACTGGTTTCTCTGACATTGATGGAATGTTAGATTATTAACAAGGCCATGCAATTTTACTATTCTGCAATGTCTTCTCCTGTAATACCTACCAGCATAAGGAGCGAAGAGAGGATGCCAGCAAGTTCTGTTACAGCTGTGTTCTAATTTCACTTTAAGTAAACACAGGACATCTACATTTGGTTTTAAGACATAAGTCTCAGACAGCATTGAATGATAGTTCACAAGGCAGCTTAACTTCTCAGAGCTTCCCCTCATCCTGTGTGTAAAGAACAAAGTGAACCAGATACTCTACAACATGCCTTCCGGCTCTCACAGTCTACAGAAATCTATCTGAGTAGATTATGTGATCTTACATGGCTTGATCCCCTCTCAAATAAAAAAAGAGAGTTATTGGAGTTAAAATGATCGATGTCAGGAAAAGGAAGTCAAGAGGTTAAGAATGTAACCACTGGTAGTGGGTATGCCACGAAGAGCATCTCTGTGGTACGGGAGGCAAGAAGAGTGGAATAAAAACACAACAAGGTACTGAACTTCACTTCTATTTTAAGGGACTTTGGGATGGCAGGAAGGAACTGAAAAGGCAGGAAGACAACAGATAACATCTTAGAAGAAAATTTGAAAAAGTCTTAACATGGAAGTTTCATGTGGAGGATTTTAGCTTGTCCTGAGTAGGGAACTCTTTCAAATTTCTCTATGTGTCTGTTCCAAGAAAGAGCTTCATTTAGATGATACAGTATGACAGGTAACACATTTCATATAATCCACTGAACACTAAAAGGAGTTGTGAGTCTGAATTTCAAGTAAATTCCTTAGAACATAGTAGAACTAATGTGGCTGAGTGATTGTATGATATGGATATAATTTAATAAAGTTATAATTAATGTCAGTATGATAATAATAGTTACCATTTATTTAGTGCCTACCATGGATCAGAAACTGCATTGGATAATTTATATACAATATTTCATCTAATGCTTACAGCATCATAGGGGCACAATTTATACCAGAAACAAATGTTCAGACAGGAAAGCAACCTGCTCAAGGTCACAGGGATGGCAGATGGGAGACTGAAACCCAGACCTTACCAATTCAAAGCCTGTGCACACTCTTTCCCATCTTCCATCCTGCCACTCTTGGCATCTTATTGGGGGAGCCAATAGTAAGAGGCACATATTCTGTACCTGTAAATTCCACGATGCTCTGACTGTACAGTATATTATTTGATGGGTGGGAATGTATAAAGAAATAAATAAATGTACTCATTTTTAATGACTATTATGTTACGCATTTTTTTTAAAATTAGTAAATCTATGCATTGAAGGGCATATATAAGGTCTGTCTAGAAAACCCCCAATAGTTGTTAATATAACAAGAACGGTCTGTGTGACATCAATGTAAACTGGCAGCCGAAGAGAATGGACTGGAATGAGCATATATGAACAATGATGACTTCACTGTACTAGTCAGTGGGGGCAGTAGACAAAATGGAGTGAACATATGTACTGTGTGGCCATCACATTCAAAATGACTGAGTGAATAGATCAAAAAATCTATATCCAATTTTGCATTAAGCTTGAAAATTCCTCTGCGAAAATTATTTGGATAATTCAGAAGGCCACAGCTGTGGGCAAATGGTGATTGGCAGTTTCATCATGACAACACATCCAATCATGCATCATGTTTCATGCAGAGTTTTTTGGCAAAACATCAAATCACCCAGGTGACTCAGCCCCTCTACAACCCAGATTTGGTGCCCTGTGACTCCTGGCTTTTCTCAAAACTAAATCACTATTTAAAGGAAAGAGATTTCAGATCTTTGATGAGAATCAGGAAAATGTGACAGGGCAGCTGATGCCAATTGGGAGAACTGTGTGAGGTCACAAGGTGCCTACTTTGAAGGGGACTGAGGTGTCACTGTCCTGTGTACAATGTTTCTTCCATCTTGTATCTTCTTCAGTAAATGTCTCTCTTTTTCATATTACATGGCTGGATACCTTTGGACAGACCTCATATATACATATATACACACATACATACAATGTATCACTATGTATACATGTACCAACTGGTACATATAATATATATATATACATATATATACATATATATATACATGCAAGCCTATATGTATGTGTGTGTGTATGCACACACACACAATTTTTAACCAACTTTTTTCCAGGTAGGGGTAAAACACATTAAAATGAAGCAATTGCCTGGCATAGGATATTTAAAAAATACTATAGAAGAATTGTCTTAGCAGTGGAATCTTAAAGTTAAGTGATGTGGACCCAGTCCATGGGGGAGAGAATGATTCCACAGAGAAAAAGTTTTTCAAAAAAAGAATAAAGTGAACCAGAATTTGACTAAGGACCCACAATGTGCCAATATTGTGATAGGTACTTCCTGAATATCTCCTTTATTTTCCTTGGGTGGGAAACAGCCTGGCAGACTGTAGTTGAGTAGACATTCTTGAATGGACCATTCAGTATATTTACAGCTTAAAAAACTGCCCTAAGAATCAGTGATTCTACATGACTTCACATAGGCAATCAGTGATGAATTAGTAATAACATGAAGACTATGAACGATCAAACATCCTGTGACACCGACTTCTTTGTTTTAAAAAAATTTAAAAATTCTAATTTTTTCCTCTTTCCAGCAACCTTCAAAATGAGCAGTAAGGTTAAATTATCATAATGAAACACATAAATTCATTGCTTGTAGTTAAATGCTCATCACCAATCAGTTAAAGATGTCCTTTTTCTACCCCAGACCAAAAACCTAACCCAAAGCTGTCAAAGTGACACAGACCTGAGAGGTGCTGTGCATGTCCTGTCAGGATAAGTGGGAACTCAAGCCCACAGGGAGTCAGGTATTTTTCTAATTGGCCTGGTTCACTGTAATACCTCACTTAAGTCCAGCCCTTTTATGACAATTAGCTTTCCTCTTCCCATGCAGAAATTGAAAATTGTGGCCCAAGGAAAGAATCTAGTAGACCACTTTCAGAGTCACAGAAAAAAAGAGATCGGAAATGCTACGAATATCTTTTACAGTGATGCTAACTTAATATTCTAAGCAGGGCCAGGACTAGGCTAAGGTGAGTGAGGCACCATTTCATGCATTTGCATGGTTCTAAGCATGAGTGTCTCCTTAAATTTACATCCCAATGCTCCTTGTATGCTTTGCCCTAGACCCAGTCCTTATTCAAGAAGAGGAGCATTTATAGCTAAGCATTTCACATCCTTATGAAATTAGCAAACTTCCCCCTGTTTATAAATTCACCCTCATATCTCTGATCTTGAAAAATTTTGAACACCACGACTTTTCCTTGCTTTAAAAACTTGAATTATCTTCCTATCGCTGACTGGGATATTAAAGCTAAATTCTTATCTTTTAACAAGAACTTTTGACACAAACCTGACTTTCCACTCACCTCATATGGAGTCAGGGGTTGACCACTGGCTACATGGTCAGCTCCTGTACTTTATACTCCGTCTCCATTCCTACTTCCCATCTGTGTCGAAGAATAGCTTTTCACCTTGTTGCTTCCAGCCTTTTGACCAACATATGTTTTCCTCCTGGAAGTTCCCTCTCTATAATACTTATACCGTACAATGCAAATACCATTTACTAAGAGTTCAGTGGAATGCCCTTTTCTCTGGAAGGCCTTTTTAGATCCCACCCATAAGAATTGGTTTTTACTTCTTTGTCTTACCACTCTCTTTTTTCACAACATTAAGAGAACATTTATCTCAGTGCTCCTTTTATTAAAAGAAAAAAATCATTATTTGCAGTTACGTCTGTACTGTGACTGCCTTTTGGACTCTTGGAAGAAAGAGTCCATTTTATTTGTCTCTGTATTCCCAAAGAACCCTGCAGTGAACTGCATATGGTGGGCCTTTAATATATTTGCACTTGACTGTGTGACTGGGTACGTTCTTTAGTAAAGTAAGTACATGGATTAATAAGCTTTTGGGGAGAGTGAATGCAAGCTCATTTCCTTCTTTTAATCAGCAAAGTAGATTTTAAACCTAGGGTATTGCATGTTTAGGCCAATTCTACTGAGTATAAAGACTTGGAAAACACTTAAAACTAATAAATGACTTCAGGGTGAGTACATGGTGTAATTGTATTTTGAAAATTACAATCTGCATGAGTACAAAGCAAATACATATTGGAAGTTCAAATATTTGAAAACTCAAAAATGTGGACATGATGTTCTTTGGATTCAAATGTTGATGGGAAGAAAGTACATCTAAGGCAGTCCATCTGCCTTAACCCTTATAGGGCTACCACTTCTTCAATCAAATGTTTACTGTATGTCTCCACTGTGCTTGATGTTGGACCAGCTGCTAGAAATACAAAGCCCAAAAGACTATTGTTTTCAGTGAGCTATTGTTAATAATTAGATGAGCTATGCCCATCAATTTACAGTGACTCCTTAGCCAACCGTGGAAGAAAAGACACTTGAGACAGGTATTGGTAAAGAGAAGCATTTATGAACCCAAATTATAGAGAGGACAGAACATTGGTTTTATCAGAAAAGAGAAAATAGATTTCAAACTGGAAGCTGTTCTAACAGACTGAAGGTTGAGTGGAACTTGTCCGAATGGCAAGAGAACTGCCTTTTATGCAGTGGGAACAGAAACATAGAGGACTCTGAATGGGTTTGATGTATTCTGAGATCTATTATATTTTTAAGATATAAAATATCTTTGAAAGTCAACGTAATCTATAAATACAATCTAATGATAGTTTATTATACAAACTAAACTGTTGCTACCAAAATGTTTCTAAATATATCAACAATATTTGTACCTGGTTCCACACTCAAATTTAACTTTAAAAAGCCCAAATTGTCTGTGCTAACCAAAAGCCAACTGACATTTCTAGGAATAAGCAGCAGAATTTCAAAGATATAATGAGGTTTGCTTATTCTTAATTAGTCCAAGATAACATAATTAGCATATGAATTTGGTGAGCTCAATTCCAGCTCCAAAATTCTATAACACCACTTCACCCAATTTTCCTCTCTTTGAAAGATGTTTCATGATCTTTTGGTTTTGGAAGTCACTCCACCCAAACTTGTTATTTGCTCTTGTATATTGAGACCAAATGACAAGGTTTATAAGTAGAGGGGTGAAGAATAGAGTGGGGAGTAGGGGTAATGGAGGCGGAAGGACATAGATTCTCATATATCATCTCTTTTTTTTTCTACTTCATTCTCTCTGAAAAGTGATCTTGACACTATCATCATAACTATGTGCCAGGGTGAAAGGCAACCTCAAATATCAAGCCATGCTTGTAAATCACTGTGTTTGTGCATGAGTGTGTATAATATATACATAAGCATTGTATATACACATTATACATCTATAATGTGTGTATATGTGATTATGTATATTATGCTATATGTACAAATATTTGCTTATATGTACAGTTTCTATGTAACTAAAAAATGAAGTGATTTTGCAGAACTGTGTTATAATTCCAAACTATACAAGGATATAACATGTATGTAAAAATACATACACACAATACATATTTTTCATTACATAGCATTTTTATATCCATATAAATTGTATAGACTGTCTACTTAATACATAACGGTGTCTATCTGTATGTCTATATTATCTGTATCTCCTTTTATATAACCTGAAAGTATTTCTGTCTAGCTAGAGATGTCTAGATAATTCACAGACAGAAATTCATTTAGAGTTGTTTTTTTTCTGTCAAATTCATGAAATAAAATTTGAATAATGAGGTGAAAATGTACAAAATGGGCATAAAATTGTGTCATAAATATCATAAAATTTTAGAATGAAATGGGGTGTTAGAAGCCATATAATGTACCTTCTACTTAATGCAGGAATTTACCTCCATAACCATGGTCTTCACTTCTGTGTTGAAGATGACCAGGGACAGGGGCTCAGTGTCTCACCAGCCAGGTCACTTCAGCAGGTGTCCTAAGCATCTGCTATGTGCAAGGCTGAATGGGGCACTTGGGAAAGATTCAGAGATGAAATTAGCAAAGCACCTGTCCTCATACAGCTTATAGGCTGGAGTCAAAGGTAAGATTTCCACATCAATAAGGGATAGTTCAAGGCAGTGGTAGTATCTCAGGAACAGCAGAGTCTCAGTGCTCTGGAAGTTACTGGAAGAGGATAACTCATTTGAAGGCAGTGGTAAAGGGAAATCAGGCAAGGCCTTATGCAATAAATGGCATTTTAAATAGTCAAGAGTGAGTTTTTACATTTAGACATGTAAAAAGAATGGAGAGAAAGAATGGCATATGCTAAAGAGCGATGTCTAAAAAGTCTTTCCTTACCTTCTGTCTCCCTGAAATACCCAATGCAGGGCATGTGTAATTCCATACCTACAAGCCAGTTTTTACAAGTAGGACAATATGCCCCAAGCATTCACATGTGAAAACCCTGATCCCAGTGTGACAGTATTTGGAAACGTGGCTTTCGCACAGTAATTAGGTCCTGAGGATGGAGCCCTCATGACGAAATCAGTGCCCTTATAAGAAGAGACACAATAGTTCCTGCCATGCGAGGACACAGGGAGAAGACTGCCATCTGGGTACTAGGAAGAAGATCCTTGCCAGGTCCTCTGGCACCCTGATCTCAGATTTCCAGACTCCGGAACTATGAGAGATAAATGTTTGCCATTGAGCCCCCCAGTCTTGTCTTAACAGCCTGACCTAAGACATAGGCAAAGTCATTATGTCCTTTTTTCCTTAATATGACCCTCCTGATCTGCCAGTTTCTAGACTCATCACCATCTTGGCCATCCTATACACCATGCCCTCATGTCCACCAAGGTCTCCCATAAAACATGCTTCCCAGGCTGTCACACTGCTCCATTTGTCCTGAGAGGTACCAAAGCAATGGGAAAACTCCTTTGTTTGCTGTGTGTTGTTTCTGGTAATGGAGAAGGCTGAGAGCACAGGCCACTGTCACTGTTTCTCAAACTGCACCCAAGTTTAAGGCTGACTCTCCTATTCACTCACCCTATAATCCTGGACACATTATAACTTACCCAACCCTCAGGCCCCTCATTTGTAAAATGAGGATAACAACTTATCTATTTCATGTGTTTGGTATTTCATAAAATGTAGGGCATATAGCAAGTGCCTAATAAATGCTAGGCACTATTAGCACTCCTGTGGTAGGTATGCATTGATTTTGAAAGCTCCAACAGAACATTCAGATACTTGGTTTGTATCTTCTTTTGAATAATTTTAACTCTCCCCTCACCATTTTTTCTTTTAACAACCTGTTTTCTACATTCTAAATTAATTTTTGCTTAATGGCTGCCTACCCTACCTTTTGACTCTGGCTCTTTAAAGAAGATGTGGAAACACAAAACCTTGAAAATAAAATGTTTGCCATTCCCTTGCAGATAGGACATCTCATTTACATCATGTAGACAATTCAGGGTTGGAGCGTGTATACAGGTCTAAGCTCATCAGAGCTTCACACTCCCCTTACAATAGTAGTTGGTGGGACCTTACCAGCACCTCTGAAACATGATGCTATATGTCCAGAGTTGTTGCAGTCACCTTGAGCCACAAGATGAGATTGTGACTGAGAGTGGAAACAACCCAGAGGAAGTATACTAAAAAGATTAAACAAGAAAAACTGAATACTAGCAATGTTGTCTACCTTAAGCCAAGCAACTACTGGGATCTCCAGTTACAGGACACAGCACATTTTTGTGCTTGAAACTGGTTGGGATTAGATTTTCTGTCATATTTAGCTCACAAAGAACCATAGCTGATACAAGTGAAATCACTAGTGACATATATTGCTAAAGAAAATCAAGGACACAAACCCTAGAAAACATAATTTTCCAAGCCTTTTCTAGCATTGGAAAGCCCATGCACAGGAAGAGGGAGTATGGGCTGCTATGAGCAATGAGTGTACATGAGGGATAAAAAAGTTTGTGTAGATGCCCCAAATTTAAAATACCATAGTAGCCTTCGTTTCTAGCTATCCAAGCATAGCATGCATTATTTATATCTCTATACATCTAAACCTCAAAGTATCTGTACCACTAGATCATCAATCACATCTACCTGTAGATAAAAATCAGGTCATACCAGTTAGTATTTTTCATTCTGACAGATGGTGGATCTCTTATAGAGATCATGTCTTACTCATCTGCAAGCTTCTGGCCCAGAATTTGACATACATATTCAGCAAATGCTAACATAAAATAAATTATTATATTAATATGAAAAAAGTCCATAAAGAAATTGATCATTTTTTTTGCAAATAGGAATCTATTGCTTTGACCTAAATAGTCCATATGGAGAGAGAGACCAAGAGGGACGCTGGTGCCTGTGAAACCAGAGCCCCCCTTCAGTCCACGCAGATTCAAAACAATGGGAACGGCGCCCCTGGAGCTGTGCGGCGCAAAACTTGAGCAAGGTTTTTAAACTGAAGAAGGTAAAACAACATTGATTCTCTATCTTCATGATAAACATGAGGAGATGTGAACTTACTGAAATTTAAATACGATTTCTTACCAGTTTCTTTCCCTAGTGACAGCAAGACTAACTCTTCCACTTACCAAGCATAGATTTTTTTCTGCTTTCCTTTCTTAGTATTTCATAAATTATCAAATAAACTCAACCTGATTTTTCAGGATCTGATTAGGAAGGTAGCCATAGTAATAGCAGGTATAGTTCTTAAAACTGTAGTATTGACTTAGGAATAACAAAGACAAAACAATGTATTTTATGCCGTTGTGCTCTGATTGTAAGTTTTTGAATCTTTAAGGCCAATACGGCAGCATTCACTGAAATGACCAATCAACATCCTCTGCTCTTTGGTTATCATTATAATGTATCTTTTACATTAAACACAGTAACAAATTTATAGATGGTATAATATAAACATAATTTTAAAATATTTAGTTGCTTCTATTTGCTAAGCATTGTGCTAGGGATACAAAAATGAAAAGAATAAACAAGGTTCTTCTTCTTATAAAAATTATCTGATAGACATTTAGGATAGAAATTAAACCTTCTTCCTGCCATATTATAGTCACATTTTATTAGCTCGACTGTGACTGTGTCTCTGTTTCTCTCCTATTTCCATGTGCTGTGCTTTACTGTTTTTAGAGAATTCCCATTATGCCACGCAAGAGACCGAAGAGCATAGCAAGGGGCACATAGCGGGAGGAAATCGGTTAACGATTAAGGGCACAGACTGGGTGGGTTCAAACCTCAGCTACCCTTTACCACCATATCCTGGCAGTGTAACATCTAATGCTCTAAGTTGTATGCAGAAAGGGTGATCTCATGTCACAGGGCTCCTGGGAAGATGAATTAGATAAATGTACAAAGGTAATAAACCCAATGCCTGCTGCACAACAGCTGTATCATAAATATTATATACATACATTCTAAAAAATCAAAATTTGCCCCTGGTTTAATCCCTTATAACATTAAAGAAATTATTCATTCTCAGCAATATAACATTGATTTCATGGGATACAATCAGGATTTACAGGCAGGAGTTTGGAAGTACACCCTAGGAAGGTCTTAGGTCCTCTCAGCACACTCTCTTCAAAACAACTATTATACTTTGTGTTCGGAGGAGGACCCATATCATCCCCACAGATGACTATCTACAAAATGGACTGTAATCCAAGCCCTGGGAAATGCCTTGGCTTTTATCTGAAGCAGGGCTCAAAGGACAGATTCCCTTTTGCTTTTTGGACTGAGTTTCTGATTACATTTGGCTGTTAAAATTTATGTGAACAAAAACTCTCCTGTTTTCACGCACAAAAGATTTGCTTATTAAATGAATACAGGAGGGGTCGAACTGACTCCACCGTCATGTATAAGAGATAGAAGCATTTTCCAGATTCCCTTCTTTTTCTTCTCTCATGAACGCACATGGAATTGGTGGGGGACGGGGGGGACGTGGGACATGAAGGGAGAGGCCTTAATTTATGCTATTGAACAGCTTCTCATGAGCTCTTAAACACCAGTTAAAACGGGTAGAAGACAAAAATGAACTCTTCCAATGGAGCAGGATTTTGAGAGTTTTCCATATAAGTTTATTCTTTTCTAACAGTTATGAGGATATTTCCATTGTTTATTCAGATCGCTACCAGAAATGAGTAGACACCTGTGATTTTCATGTTGTTAGAACAATTTCTCAAGGAATCATAATTCTCTTTTTCCATTATCAGAGAGATCAGTCACAAAAATCAAAGTGGGCCTGTGGTTTTCTTTTCTGGAGACTGCCATGGGTTTATCCAGCTAAGAGTTAAACAAAGGTATTTTTTCAAGCAGGATAACTTTATAAGACAGCTTTCTCACTTTAGGAGGATCAAATTTGATTTTAAGTGAAGTTATTGTTTCAAAAATAAGTTTATTGACTTCCACCTAAAAACAGATAGGTGGTCAGAGGAAGTATAATTCAAAATAACACCAACAATGTTATGTTTCTGTTCAGAATCAAGACAGCATAGAGTATAGTAGCCTCTTACTGCAATCGATTTTTCTATCTAGTGGCTTTTCTCTTTCTTTAACTACTAAGAATTGCTGTGACTACCCTGCTAGGACTTGAAGGAGGAATATTGTGTCTAGAGTTAAATTTCTAAATGAAAATCATTGGACTAACCTGAGTCAGGAAACGGGTGAAAAAGCAAAGTCCATACGAGGTGCTGTGGAAACCTCCAGAGGCTGAGAGAATGAGAACCAGGCGGTGACAAGCCAGCGGCATATCGGAACCCTCTCCCTCTCTGTGCACACCCGTCCCTGAACAAAACAGTGAAGGAGGGACAAGCACCTAACACCACCCTGGAAGATTTTATTTACCTGGGGTGCTGCGGTCATTACCTGTAAACTATAGTCCTTCATAATTAAACTTTAACTTTCAGATCAGCTGGTGGTTGGCTTAATTTTTGTTTCTGTGATTTGTATGATTGGGAAGATGCTATCTGGAACTATTTGAGAGGAAATACAATTTTATAATTAAAACATAATCAGACTGTCTCTAGAATGGTTCTGGAGTAATCTATTTAGTTACAACACAGCAGTCCCTTCATTAATCGCATACATCATTTGGTTCAAAGTAGCTGGTGCTTCCAAGACAGAGGTGGGGGGAGAAATGAATGACTGTGACCTATCTGGCCAGAGCCCAGGTAACATTAGCAATTTCTGTGTCCTTCCTGACTCCGGCAGCTTTTATGGCTTGCTGTCAGAAAGACTCAAGCATGGATTTGCTTTACAATGTTCGATTGTTCCTTTTTATACAAGGGCTCTAAGCTCATTGAAAAAAAACTGAAAAACTCAGAAAATATACAAGAAAATATATATTGTCTGTCATTCTGCCCTATAATAATATTAACACTTTAGATGTACATTTATAGACACACAACTGGCCAACACACACACACAAACATACACACATGTATATGTAGTGTAAGTTATGTTTAATTTGCATATCTGTAGAGTGTTTATTTGTACTTAATGTTATGCATACAAAATATATTGATATGTAAATATATATATTTTAGGTTCTGGGTTTTTTCAAGCTTTTCGGAGCTTAAAACAGATCTTTCTCATTCTCAAACTGTGTATTCTCCTTATTTTTTTGGCACCACTTATTTCTCCCAGACCAAAATATACACTGTATAAGAAAAACAAATTTCCCATTACTCAAGTTTATGTGGTTCTGCATTTTAGCATCTAAAAGGAGGTCCCAGTGACAAGAGTGCTACACAGAAGAGAGATGATTATCCCAACATCATAGGTAACAAAAAACAAAGTACAGTTTTAAAAGACACTGCCAACAAGTGAAGTATTTCCAGCTTTATCCCAAAGGATAGATGTAGGGGCCAAGGGGTGGCTTGGATACAATGAGCAGCTGCCGAACATCAAGGGTGTCGAGAAGTTAGAGATGTGGGGAAAGGAAGGAGTGGATGATTAGATCAGCCCAGTAAGGAAAAGATGCAGATAATAATGCTCCTTAAACCATTCAAGAATACTCATGAACATCCTGCTACAGAGCAGAAGAAAAGAGGATGTAAAAATTCACCCAGTACCAGCATAGCTTCTCTGGTGCATGCTTGCACCATGGGAGTTTCACTGTGTAATCATGGTTCTGTGGTCTATACTGGAATATGTGTAATATGTTTATTAATCTTCTGTGATACCCTTTACGAGGGCCATAGATCATGCCACTTATCCTCATGTTACCAACACAATCCCCAAGCAAAAGTAATGAAAAGGAAAATAAAGCAATGACTAAAAATAAGGGCTAGAGATCAACAGTGTTTAGTGTGAACCTAGTGTCTCCTCAACATCAATTGATTTAGTGCGTAGGAGTTAAGAAAGTCTGTTTCACACTATCAAATAACTAGCAACACTTAAAGAGAGATAAAGGAGCAGATATGTGTGGGAAAATAAACCAAATAAGGCTGCCTGGTTGTTCATACTGGGTTTCCTGGTTAAATGCAACCACTTTCACATACTATTTGGCTCAATAAAACTTTTCATAATGCTGGTAGGCGATGGGCCTATGCAGCAGTGAATGCTCCCCTGCCACTCAAACTGTTAAACAGATTTTTATTGCAGGTAATCTTAGGCTCTCTGGATCATGGGCTAAGGGATAAAATTAAACCAGAGGATCAGTTACATAATTCCTATTCCCCAGACCACACTGGCGTGGAAGTTGTAAATGTATGAAGATAACTGTAGCATAGTTCTCTCTTTCTAACTTCATCCAGAGGATTTCGAGTCTTCCTAATTTTTTTTCCATAGATATCTTGGAGTCCCCTGGAGTTTTCAGTGGCCAGCGAACCTGTGACAGTATCTCACAAGGATCACTACCTCCAGGCCCACCATTCTGGAAATGATACCCAATGCAATGTTAGCTGGTACTTTCAGTATCTCAAGCACTATTATAGGAAAAGAGACCCTGCCTCTTCTTACTATACATAATTCATAATCCCTGTCTCCTGAAATGCACAGCTTATGTACAATGCTATATATCACATCACTCCTCCCCTCTGATGTAGGGCCTTTTTAATGATCCAAGCTTATGTATATTATACCTTTAGATGAGTTCTTTCCCAAGCAGCTGGGGCAAACCCATTGTATGGGCTATATTCATGTCAGAACAGAAAATCCAACTTAGGCTTCACCTAAGATCTATGCTGCATTTGTATTATTACTTTAAGCTCCCTTTCGCTCATTGAGTATCAAATAATAAGAGCTAATATTTATTGAGCATTTACTATCCGTAAGGCCTTAAGTGCTTTATGTGAATTATGTTATTTGATCTTAATAACAGCCCTAGGAGTCAGGTATCATTATTTCCTTTACAGATGAGGAAACTGAGGTTTTAAGGGCTTAAGTAATTTACCCAAATTTTCCAATGACAGGGATAATATTTGGGCATATGCAACACCTAAGGTAACCAGTATCTTTGTTGATGTTTATGGAACCTATTGTGTACCAGACAGTATGCTGTAGTCTTTCCCATTGTTTTTAACACTGGAAGTTAAATATGTCTTTAGGAAGTTTTACCTGACACAGCAGAGCCCCAGGTCTTACTGGCCACACTTTAAGGGATTAATATACTTATTTCTCTGTTTCATCATGTTTCATAAATATTAATTCCTTTTAGATTTTCAAATTCTAATTTTTATACCCCAACTTTTCACTTCTTTGATTAGTAAATCAATTAACAAATAAATATTCAACTGACTATAATGAGCCAGGAATTTTGAGTGAGGAAGATTCAAAGGCACCAAGTCTAACTTTTCACCTTAATGAGTATATAATTCTGAAGGCAATAGTCTCATACAATGAGAAAATAAGAAACTATTAAAAATTAGAAGTAAAAATTCTGAAGCCTCTGGTCTTGTTCCTCCACTAATATGCAGTACCGGCCTCTGGAGGCAGAGTGTTTGAGTCCAAATCCTGGCTCAGTTACAATCGTTCCCTGAGTCTAGTTCACTTGAAGATTAAGTCCCGTTCCAACAACTACAACTAACCAGCACACTATTCCCCTCTTCTCTTCTATATTAATGGCAAGGGCTAAATAAAATAATGTAACATATGTAGAGCAAGTAACATGATACCTAGCATATCGCAATCATTTCATAAATATTTACTACAATTGTCCTAAATGATTAAAGAGTAAGAAACTCCAAATCTTTTCCTTCTGCATCAAAGTCTGTGTACCGTTAGCCAATCTTATTTGTTTTGGAAGATGAAGTGTCATTTCTCACCCATTAGCTTATTCAACAAATATTTATTGTGTGCTCATTGTCAGACTTGTCCTTTCCAAGGAAAACTACTTACCTCTTATTTTGACTAATTTTTTCTTAAATCACGCTTGAATTTTAAATCTCCTTTTCTCTACTTACTCTTCTTATGTGTCTAAAAGCTAAATACAGAGGATTTCAACATATGATGGTTCAACTTTTAATTTTTGGACTTTACAATGGTGCAGAAGCAATATACATGAAATAGAAACTATACTTTGAATTTTGAATTTTGATCATTTTTCAAGTTAGCACTATATGATATAATACTCTCCCATGATGCTGCGACAGTGACTGCAAGCCAGAGTTCCCAATACTCTACATTGTACTGCATTAACAGCATTTTTGGATATTGTGTTTTCACATCCTGTTATGTCTACAAGATGCCCAGCTGAGTCTCCTGCTTTTGGTTACAAGAAGAAGAGGAAGGCAATTATAGATGTTCCTCACTTATCATAGGGTTACATCTTGATAATGTAAGTGTTCTGAGCACAATTAAGGCAGACTAGACTAAGCCGTGATGTGAGGTAGGTTAGGTGTATTAAATGCATTTATTGTCCTTGTATTTTTCATGTCTTTTGATCTTAATAACAGCTCTAGGAATCAGGTATCATTATTTCCGTTATGGATGAGGAAACTGAGGTTTAAAAAGCTTACAATGAGGTCGGGATATAACCCCAGCATAAGTCAAGGAGCATCGGTGGGCCCACATTTCCTCCGGGACCACATAACTTACTTGAAACTCACCCACTAAATTTCCTCTCCACCAATGCTTATCCTCTTGAAATAGTATACCCATTGCCTTCATTTCCTGCTTACTCATTTACTTATCCATTCAGAAAATATATGAATATCTATGACTTCAGTGATGTGTTAAGCAGTAAAACATGAATAACATATGATCTCATTCCTGAGATGGTTGTGGATGTTTTTGTTCCTTGATGAACTTGAACTACAGTAGTTCTTCATTTAGTCACCCTTTATCAGCTAAATCACTCAACTCAAGAGTCTGTTTTTCGGTCTTCACTGACTTCCACCTATCAAGGAAGCTGATATAAGAAAACCTGCTGAAGTAGTTGCAAACAATTGTTAAGACTAGTTCTAACGTCTAAAGGGAGGACTGAATTGTGTGTTTATGTGTAGTTGAAGACAGACATAGAGGAGAAAACTGGCGAACACAGGTAGAGTGGCATGAGTGATTCCCTCAAAATTACTTCAGACTCAGTTCAGGAAACATAAAAAGTGGCACAGAACTATACCGCCAAAGATGAATATCACAAAACACATGACCCATCCGAAGCAATTTGCTTAGGAAATACAATAGGTTTCTTCAAGGTAATGAATACTCGAGACCTCACTTCCTGTGAGGAAGAGAAAAGAACACTGTAAATGCGCTCTTTGTAGGCCTTCTGACCCAGTTTAGTCACTAGTTTAATATTCAAAGAGCATATGTGTCCTTTTCCCTTTAGGAATTTTGATGTTCAAAGGCAATTTAGGTCATTGGCTCCTGTGACAGCAATTCCCCCGTGAGAAAGCTATATTTAAGCATCCATATCTTGTATTATTGATAACACAAGGCCTGGGAAGTCCAACAGCTTACTCTCTGGGCTGATCAGAGGCAATTCAATCAAGATTCTTTTCTTTTTTAAGGATAAGTGTGTGCTTTGAACACCAAATCTTTGAGAGTAGAGCTCTAGCATAAATTTCTCTCTTCAAATATATTGCAAGCATCCCCTCCACACCAAAGAAAAATCCAAAACAATGATAAATACATTACATTTTTGATTCCCCACATGAATATTTTTATCTTGGTAGTAAATGGAACGAGTTCTTTTAAAGGCAAAGCAAAACTCCCTTATGCTCTCAAATCCATTCCCATTAAGTAAAGAGAACCACCTGCCCTTTGTTTCTATGCTGGTGCAGCTCCACTTGGGATTTTGGAGAGCTGGGAATACATTTGCATTCATCCCTGTGATCCCAGTATCTAGTTCAGACTAGGCCACATAGCTGATTTCTGTAACTATTTGTTGAATGCATTTTCCCCTAAGAACATTTTAGGAACAAGATGTAAATTCCAAAGTGCTGAGCATTGCAGTGAGGTTTTTGCTGTCCTAGCTCCTTGCACTTTGCCCTCTTTTCCCTCGAGCCCACCTTCCTTAGCTACGCTGACCCACGTGGTGTCACCCACCATGCCAGGCTCGTTCGCGTGACGGTGCCTTTGCTTGCACTCTGTTTCTCATCTGGAATGTCCTTTCCCTCAGTGTCTTCTTGTTGAAATCATCTTTTAAAATTTATAGAGTCCAAATATGGATTTTATGGTTCCTTTTTCCTCAAGAAAAATTAATTATTTCACATACTGTTCTCTTATAATATCTGGAACATTTTTCTATTATGTTTTTATTAGAAAGTGTTATGATTAATTGTTCATGTCAATATCTCCCATCAGTTGGTCAGATCCTAGAATGCAGAGACTTTATAATTTTCGCATTTTTATTGCTAATGCTTAGCATGGAGTTGAAACATTGCAAATGCTCAAAAGTATTTATTGAATTAAGTTGATTTATGGTTCTCAGTGCAGTACATATGCTTTGCCCCTTTCTGATAAACCAGTATTTATTATGCTCTCCCAAAATTTGTGTTTTAACTGAATTTTGAGGTATAGTAAAATTTTTTTAAAAACTAGTCACAGAAGTTGTGTTGTAGTTTTTAGTAAAGATATTACCTTGTATCCTCTTTAACATAAGAGGACTGTAAAAAAGTAAAGAGGACAATGGCTTTGGTCATTTAAAAATACTTATCCCTTACAAATCACAAGCTGAATTTTTAAATTGAATTCTGATTGTAACCCAAGTAAATACCCCTATTAAGTTTTCTTATTATGAAATAAGAACTATTAAAAATGGAAAATGAAATAGGAACCTTAGAACAAAGTGAGGAGAATATTCTCTCTTATCATCTGAGTATCCTGTGAAAAGGAGTCTTTCAACTTGATGAGGTCAAAATGTGACTATGTATTTGAGAAGCCTGCCAAATAAGGTCTGAGATTTCAGAAGCCAAAGTTGTAAAAAAAAAATTATGAAATACTGGCACAGTAATTTGTGTCACTGTAATCTTTGAAATGTATTTGCAACAGACCTCAAACAAAACAAAACAAACCAAGACCCCGTCCCAATCACAAAGATCTTGCCAACTGTAGACATTTGGGAGCCAGCGAGTCTTCAAAAGCACCCTAAGTGGTCTACGCATAACTGATGAAGGCACTGGTCGTATTGGGCCGGGGGGACAGAGTACGCTCACAAAGATATTCTTTTCTTCTCTTGAATTCCATGGAAGTAAACAATAGAAGTTTGCATTTCTAGCACTCATTATGACATCTCACGCATAGCATGTATCTGAGAAGTTTGGTGGAAATAGTGAATTCCTCACTCAGTTAATCACAGGCTATGTTCTCTCTCTGAAATGAAGACACTCACTACCCAAATCAAGCCCCATGGAATGACTACAGCTGAGAACAGTCAGACTCATTTATATCCCTAGTGATACAGCCAACATTTTGTAAAATGTCCTCATGTTAATATTAGCTGCGTAGATCTGTAACCTACCACACCCCAATTTTCCTTAAAAGCCATGAGCACAATTGTTTTTATTTATAATTTGTAGCATTATGTTTCAAAACAGCAAAAACTTGAGTGTTCCTCATGTGCCAGGCCCTATTCTCAATACTTTATATAAAAAACATAACATGTAAATAAGTAAAATCCATTTGTTTCTCCAAAATACATAGTACAGGAATTAATATTATTTCTATCTTCACTTTATTTAACATCACTCAGTTGCAAATTCCTCATCTGAGTACTGGAAATAATATTACCTTGTTATTAAAGGTTCACAGGATATAAATCATGAATCTTGGTTTCTAGATATGATGACAGCTCAATAAAAGTTCATTTTCTTTCCCTCTTTCCTCAGTTTTACCCATACATGTTTTGCTATTGTTATTATTTTTTACAAATATTTTTACATGTGAAATTTAACATCACATTACTCATCAGGAAAATAAAAATTACAATACAATAAAATGTAATACAACTATGCACCCATTGGAATGGATAAAATTTAAAAAAAAGAAAGACAATGACAATTTTGGTGAGAATATGCAGCAATTGAAACTCTCGTATGTTGTCTTAAGTGCTGTGTAAAATGTTATGACCATTTTGAAAAACTCTTTGGCAAGTATCTAGTAAGGTCAAATATATGCCTACTTTATAACCTAGCAATTCCATTTCAAGTATGCAACAAAACAAATAAGTGCATACATTCATAAGAATGTTCATAGCACCTCTATTCATAGGAGCTCAAAACGGGAAATATCGCAAATGTCAGTTAACAGGAAAAAGGATACAGCAGTATGCTATACTCATAGAACACGACGATATTACTCAGAATGATAGACAAAACAAAGTGGATGAAGGTCATTAATATTGTGTTGAATGGAAGAAGCCAGGTAGGAGTAAATACTGTGTGATTCCATTGATTCAAAATTCTAAATCAAGCAAAACTACAGGAAAGTGATAAAAGCCTCACAGAGGTTACCTGGGTGGCAGGGACTGTGGTGGTGCTGACTGGGAAAGGGCTTTTCAGGCTCAGGTAAATGAATATGCCTCAACATGAGTGGTGGTCACATAAGTGACTATATTTATAAAAAAATACCGAGCTTAAGTTAAAACTTATGAATTTACTGTATGTAAATTTATCGCAGTTTAAGAAACTTTTTTTGATGATGTTCGACAGTTCACTTGGGTAGTTCACCTGTCAGAGCCCTTTACAGGATGGTGGAGGGTGGCCGTCCCGGAGCAGTCAGCTGCATCTGGACAGTCCTGATGCCCACAGTTCACGGGGACATGTCCGAATGCACACCTGCTCCTTCGGCTCAATGATAGGCCATATCAATGACTGCAAAGTAAGCTCTCAATTTCATTCGCCTAACACTGTAGAAGGTCCAAAGCAAAAGAAAGTCTTGCACCATAGCTTTTGTTTACTATAATTCTTATAAGGCTATTATCACTCCAAAGGAGAACATCTTAAAATGTATAAAACAGGAGAAAACATTTCCCCATAATGAGGCAGTTTGCAAAGTTGTTTGGATATGAAAAATGAGTTTGCCAGGGGCACAAAAATAAAACCAAAAAGAAAAGGGAAGATCCCTCCTACAGTGTAACACTCTTAATAGAGCATTCTGCAGCTGCTGAGCAATTCTTAAATGACTATTAAGTCTGGTTCGCCTCTGCATTTGCACAGCTGGGGGCAATGGTGCCATCTCCAGAGCTTCGAGGCAGAGGGTGAGGAGGTGGTAGCCTCGCACTTTACTGGGGCAGCCTAAACGGAGCAGACTGTTGAGTGAGTATGAGCTGCATACCAGAGCAATACACACACACACACACACGCTATAAATATACACACAGATATACCCACATCCACCATCAGCAATGGTCCCTTGCTTCACATCACTGTCCTCAACCCACTGCTCACCACAACATTCCATTTACACTTGAAATTTCCGCTTCCTTCACAGGACTTTCTCCATGAGCTGTGCTCTCAAGGGAGCCACCTTGCCTTTGTAAATGCCACTCTATTTATCTGGAATATTTTTTCTGCCCCAACTTCCTGTAAGTATTGTCTTTGATATTCGGATAAGGAGTTACCTTTTCTAGTTACTCCCAGGCTGTCTTTGGCCATCCTTCTTTATACCCGCCAATATGAAAACATACAGCAAGCCGTGGTATCATCACCAATGTGCTCATCTTGTCTCCTTAACTTCATGATTAGCTCCTTTTGATTGGGGGCCTACTTATTTTCATTTTTCAATTTTTAGTACATTTGCACTATTTCTGACACACAGCAATAGATGATTGTAGAACACATGTGTGTGTGAACAAAGAATAAATGTGGGAGAAAAGCTAATTTTATATTCCTGTTTTGATTTGTGAGTTATTGTACAACAAAAAATAAAACAAATACTCAGTTTGACAGAATTAAATGTGTGTGAACTTTTCCCTTTCAAAAGAGCATAGACAAAAACAGGATTATTCTGATTAAAACATTAGCTTCCCTTATATGGAACTCCTTTAAGCATCGTTAATTATTTTAAAAATCATAAAACTTTTCTTATATTCAGTTTACTGCCCCATCACTATTTCTAAGCAATGTGATTTTGCTTTCCTTTCTCGGGGATATGAAATTGGGGTGGTGCAATTTCATTCAGCCAGCAGAGCTGACAAACCCGCTAAAAGCTTCATAGGACCTTTCAGCAGTGGCGAAACCATAAACAGTGGGGGAACTCGAGGAGGCATTTAAGGGGACATTGGAGCTCATCACACCATCTTGTAGTGGAACTCTAAAAGCATTTCTTCTTGATTTCAGTGTGTTCCTCCAATAGGGGAGAATCTACTATTTTTCCAGGCTCTCTATGCCTCTTATTAGAAATATTATCTCTATAGTACTCCTAAAATCAGGAACTACAGTTGGAGTTCATTTCCTCCTGCTATATATTAGCAAAGCGTGTACGTTAATTGGTTATCTTCACTTGTAGAGTGAAATCTTAGTCTTGTGTTACTTGCAGTACCTTTTAGGCTTGGGTGGCTTTCAGAACCATTAAGCTATTGTATGTCTAGGGGATTCATGCTAATAGAATTAGCAAAGCATTGTGCCTACATCTTTGCTAAGGTCTGTTTCCACCCACATTGCATACTCAAAGAATGAGTCTCAATGGCCAGAGTTACATGTGGTGATTTAATTTCTCTGACCTTAGCTCTGCAGGCAAAGGTGGTTATCTGACCAAACCTGATTCATTGATGTTCCTCAAGAGTATGGGAAAGACAAACTGATAAGATGTAAGGAATGCAACTGCAGGATCATATAGAACTGGACACTGTGGAAAGTGTCAGTGAACTACAGAGTAAGAGAGGGAGCTGTTCTACAAAACAACAACAACAACAGTATAGAGTTGATGAGCCAAGAGACTCTAGGGACACGTAACAGAGAAGCCTGGATCCCTGTGTTGCCTGGCTGTATTTTCATGCCAGTTTCTGAGTATCCTAAAGAGAAGCCTTAGGGGACAATTTTATTGAAGTTAGCATGATTATTTCTCTTATTTGCAAACTACATATAAAAGAGTAATTCTAACATAACTGAAGCAATGATTTATGCAATGGCTAATTTTATATGTCAGCTCATCTACACCACAGTGCCCAGATATTTGGCCAAGCGTAATTCTGGATATTTCCGAGTGGGTGTTTCTGGATGAGATGCGTGTTCAAATTAGTGGTCTTTGAGTAAAGCAGATTGCCCTCAATAATGTGGGTGAGCCTCATCTAATCAATTAAAAGCATAAACAGGAAAGAAAGGCTGGCCCTCATTGAAGCAGAAAGAAATTCTCAAATTGACTGCCTTTGGACTTCATCTGCAACAGTAGTTATTTCTGGTTCTACAATAGACTGCCTTTGAACTCTAACTGCAACTCTTTCCTGAGTTTCTGGCCTGCCAGTCTCACCATCAAATTTTAGACTTGCCAAACCTCTCTACAGTCACGTGAGCTGATGGCTTAAAATAAATCTCCTGATTTACATATGCACACACATTCTATTGGTTCTGTGTCTCTGGAGAACTTTGACCAATACAACCTATAATAATTACAAAGTACAATTAGTTATACCTAAATAAAATATATTCCCTAGATACAAATTACTATATAAGACATCTTAAATTTTATTTGCATTGCATCATTTGTTTTATTTGCATTGCAGCATTTCTGTTTTATTAGGTTGAAAGAAAAGAACTCAAATTTACTGAATACTGAATATAGTATATGCCAATGATTTTCAACCTTTTTCATCTCATGGCACACAGAAACTAATTACTAAAATTCTGGGGCACAGTGAAAAATATACTATATTTTTTGCCGATCTGACAAAAATAGATAAAATTTTGATTCATTCACAGCATATATCTATTGCAGTGTTTCTGTTATTCTTTTTTAAAAAAATTTGACAATCCACAGGACTAGAGGTCAGTGCCCCTGACTAAACAGGTATTGCATGTTTTAAGTATCCTTACAACACACATGTGAAAATTGCTGGTATATGCCAACACCAAACATATAGTAAGTTCTGAACAATACAAAGCAGTATTTTTATTTAATTTATAACTAAGAAAACTCAGCTGCAGATAAGTTTTGTATTTTGTCAGTGATCATATGCCTTTTAATTCTTTTTTGTCAAGTACCCAAATAATCCATGTCTTCGTATTGTTAGTATATGACTCTGTAATCTCCTTGGGTTTCACATTAAAAGAGAGTTAAAGTGAGGGGGGGAGGGCGCTGATGCAAGATGCAGAGAAGTACAGAGACAGGATTCTGAGTTTGGAATTAGAAAAATCCACTAATACGTGGCTTAACCTATCTGGGATACACACACACACACACACACACACACTAGCTAAAAAGAGGAGTAATTGTGTTTATTACACTTGTTTCTTGTTTCACAGGCTGCTATGAGGTTCAGTTCATTTATATAAAAGAAAGGTACTCTACAGATTAGAAAGGACTTTTCAAATGTTACATTTTAATATCATTTAACTTTCAGCCTCTGTACCTTTTGGTATAGTTTGTAAATGATGGCATTTTTGAAGAACTCAGACATTCTGTTTTTAAGAAATAGAAGTATACCCTAACATATATTAAATGTGAGTTACCCTATGAGGCAGCAAGCCCACCACACACCACTCCCCAGTGGGCACGAGATGATGTTATAGTTATATAAATAATTTACTCTAAGTTCTTTCAGCCATCACAGTAATCTTAAAATAAACAGGGCCCTCATGAGTTTCTGTCATTCCTACTTAATCCAAGAACGTTACAGCTATAAGGGACCTTAATGATCATTTCATGACTGGCAAACTGCAGTCTGCAGACCAAGTTCCACCCTCCCTCTTTTCGTGTACAGACAGTGAGCTAAGAACAGTCTTCACATTTAAAAATGTTTGAAAACAATGAAAAGAAGAATATTTGGTGATGTCACATGAAGTTCTAATATCAGTTTGTCTTTGTTCAGGCTACTATTAAAAAAATACCACAGACTGGGTGGCTTATAAAAGCAGAACTGTATTGCTCACAGTTCCGGAAGTTCAAGATCGGAGTGCCATAACAGTCGAGTGATGGCCCTCTTCTCCATGACGGACTTTGCCTTGAATCTCCACATGGTGGAAGGGGCTAGGGAACTCCCTGGTGCCCGTTTTACAAGGCACTAAACCTAGTCTTAAGGGTTCTATCCTCGTGACTTAAATCCCTCCCTAACACCCTACCTGCTGATATCATCACCTCTGGGGATTTAGAGTGTCAACATATGAATTTTCAAAATATGAACACTCAGACTATAGCACAGTATTCACGAATAAGTTTTATTGGGACACAATTACACTCCTCTGTTATATGTTGTCTATAATTTCTTTCTCAAAATACAATAGCAGAGTTAGGTAGTTTTGGCAGGGACTGTATAACTCACAAATCCATCTATAATGTCTTTTGTTTTTTAAAAAGTTTGCCAGCCCTGATCTAACCCAATTCTGTCATTTATAGATGAGAAAACTGAGGCATTGAAAGATAAAACTATTCTTGGTAACTCAACAGGATATTAATTAATGCAGTATTAGGGCTAAAATCTAGTTTTTCTATTCATTTTATCATGCTGAATTTAATAATAAAAATTAGCTTTAATTATACTAATCTTTAAATTAAAATATATAGCCTCTTTGTACTAATCACTGGATTTACCTCAAACTCTTTGATTGCTCACATAAGCTAACTTTATACAAAAATTCATCTTGATAAAGTAAAATATTTTCATTATTTATTCCTTGAAATGAATTTATATTGTATTATTCTTCGATAGTTCTAAATAGAAGTTATTATAGAACAAAATATGGGTAAAAATTTAGTATTTTACTTGATATATCAATCAAGTTAAAATATTCTCTGCTTTTAATTCACAAAGCAATAATATATGAAACATTCAAACACTTTTAGAAAAGTTGGCCACATTCAATTTTCTTACAAGAGATGATTGACAATAAGATGAGAAGTAATTCCTTAGTCATTTTGTGTGTAGTGAATAGAATTAGACCACTTATTTTCCTAAATGCAAGCTAAATTTCAGTCTTTTATAACATTTTTAAAAAGTATGTCTAAAGTTAAAGCATACATTCATTATCACTGGGAAGTCTCTATTGGGGCTCCAGTAAAATCAATTATCTTGAAGACGAAAACACATATTGAAGACGAAATGCTTAAAGCAGTGGTTCTCAACTGGGTAATTTTGCCCCCCTCCCCAAAAGTATTTGTTAATGTCTTGAGACTTTTTTGACTGTCACAATGGGAGATGGGAGGGAGGTCCTCCTGATGTCTAGTAGATGAAGTTCAAAATTATTGCTCAACATCCTATAATGCACAAAACAGCTAGCCCTCACAACAAATATTTATGCAGCCCAAAATATCTGTAGTGCTGAGGCTGAAAAACTCTATTTTAAAAGGAAATCATTAAGCCAGCCCAAGGCATTCAACAACTATGAATTAAACCACCAGATTCTAAATGTTCAAGTCATCATTTATTAATGAACTAGCACTATAGAGCAAATACTTTCATGGATGTTAGTATGACAGCTCATTTTCTGAAATATCTTTATTCATTTCTTTCTTCTAGCAAAGAGATATATCTCTTCTAGTATAGAGACTATGCCAAAAATAATTATTTACCTTTTTTTCCAGCCACATCCATCATTAATCTTAACCAACATGCAGTAAGATAATTTTCTAATGATTCTGATATTTTCCATAAAAATTTATTTTGACTTCAGTCAATTTTCTTCCCAGTAGGAACCTAATAAACTAACACTTCTATTTGAATTTTATCCATGACACCTGATATATCAAAATAACCTAATGTTAAAACATAAAAACACAACCCAAGTCACATTTACCCTTAAATGGAAATGCCAGCATATATCAATAGAATTGTGTCTACATGGTTATCTCCAGATGTTTGCAAAAGGCATATTTAAAGGATACAGCAAGAAGGGCTCAGCAAGTTTACCAGTGTAATTTTTCTTTCAATAGTACTTACTCTAATTCATAGTGTAACCCAGCCAACAACATTATTAAAGGTATATTTTAAAGTCTCTTGCAGAACTAAATTAAGGAATGCCCTTTCACCAACATAATTAATAGATGAGGTAATTTCAATCTCTTTCAGTAAACATTTTCAAAACAGACATCTGGTGCTACCCTACTTCCAGCTTCTTCCTTGAGTACGTATTGGTTATGTATTCAGTTCCTTAACTCGACTTTCACTTTGGTAAACATATGAAGTGCAGGATGGGGCAAAAGTAGGTTTACAGTTATGAGTACACGAAACACAGAGTTTATTCTTGGATTATTATTTATTAATTATTATATTATTTTCCATATGAACAACTGTAAACCTGCTTTTGCCCAACCTGGCATATCACCTCAAGCTCAAGTATTCTTTAATTAGACAAAAAGCCAAGACCCTAGAATACCATTTGGTTTTTCTAAGTAGTGACTTTGAAGAACTGCATCAAGAGCACAGTTATCCATCTCCTCCAATATTTATGTATTCAAGTGTAATTCATCTAACACTCAAAATGACTTAGGTTCTCTGCTAAAAGCTGCATACACTAACTTGTCTAAGACATAATTTCCTGACTTAAAGAAGATCTTCAGATGATACAAAAGACCTAATAATACTACAACACACAAAAAGCAAAGATAGAAACACCCACTGACTTTTATGGCCATGCATATAAAAGAGCTTCATCTGGTTTTTGGAGACTGAGGGACATTATACCTTAATTCATCCAGCTCACCTGAGTTAAGTACTGAAGTATGGAAAGGAGTTAGGTAGAAGAAGGTGTGGTTCAGATTTTCCAGGTAGTTAAAATGTGCACCTGGCTGGTGTGGCTCCATGGATTGAGCATGAGCTGAGAACCAGAGTCCCCAGTTTGATTCCCAGTCAGGGCACATGCCTGAGTTGCAGGCCAGGTCCCAAGTACTGGGCATGCACGAGGCAACCACACATTGATATTTCTCTCCCTCTCTTTCTCCTTCTCTTCCCCTCTCTCTAAAAATGAAGAAATAAAATCTTAAAAAAATACCTGTGCAAAAAGCCCAACTTTAAGGAATTTCATGACTTGAGGAAAGGAAAAACAAAATACAGAGGCAGAGGACAGATCACCAAGGGTCTTATATAGCAAGGAGCTTAGGCTTTATTTTATGGGAGAAGGAGAAATGAAGACTGTCAAACATGGGAGCATCCTGATCTTACTCTCATTTAAAGTGAACCCTTCTGGCAGCTGTGGGAAGGGTCAATTTAAAGTAGACAACTGCAGTGTCTTAGGCCCAAGAAAAAGAGAGACTGGTGTTGGGAACTAGGAATAGACAGAAGTGGGCAGAACAGACACATGTTTATGAGCAAACCTAATAGAACTATTTGTTTGATTATGTAAGAGTTATGAAAGCAAACAAAGCAAAAGGCATAACCCCAGGTTTTCCAGTTTAGGCAACTCGGTAAACAGGCGATTCTAGCAATTGGGAAAAGGTATCCAGGAAAAGCAGCGTATGTGAGGGAGCTTGTTTAGTTCAGCAAGAGCCGAATAATTAGGACAGAGGACAGAATCAGTGCTCTTTCTTTGTGGCAAAGTTTTTCTGTCTTCAACCATGACTAGGTAAATATATGGTCCCTTGAAGTAAACAAGAGGTCAATATGCCATCTTTTCTTCTAATTCAGGATATTACCTATCTGCTACACATTCCAAGCACCTAAATTAGTTTTCCTGCTTAATTCCTTAAGATACATTTTGGTAAATCATTCAATGCTCTGTGAATAAGGGGACTCTCAAGACATGGAAACATTATGAGCCTATATAGATGGATAGAAATATTGGGTGCTCAATCTTTAACAATAAAAAATAGATATTGAGGAGTGGTCATGCCAGAGGCATAACTCTAATAAACCAATGTCTCTTTACTCAAGTGTCACACTTCAGAAGGGATAGTCTCAAACGATACGAAGCATAAGGTTCATCTGGGTTGCTTGTTAAAATGTAGAACAACACTTTGGAAAACACTCCTTCAAGAGCTCATTTTGAGGGACAAATGTCCTTCCAAGTAAAGCAATTCCATACACAAAAGGTTGCTATGAGTGGATTTATAATCAATAGAATTCTCCCTTTACCTACCTATCATCTGTTTGTCTATTAATTTAAAAATATTGAAAAATCTTTAATTATTTGGAGGAGAAGGAGCGGCACTTACTGGTGCTACCCCTGGACAGCAATGGCTGTGCCCATGCCTCTGAAAACAGGGTTAGGGAGGAGGCGCTGGTCGGAGAATTCCTAAACGCTTTCCAACGTAAAATTGTGAGGGACAAATCTAAAAGTTAAATGTCCCCTGGGAAGGGGAGCATTTGTTATACCTGCCCCACTCCACCCATCAGTTACGGCATTGTATCTTTCTCATGGGCTCAGGAGCCATATTTTTTTGTGTGTTCAGCTCAATTTTCCATATTTATGATTCAATACTAGGTATTGTTCTTGAAATTTTTTAAGTATAAAATTAATTTTAACTTTGAATGTGATGTTCCAAACAAAAGCCTTGGATGTTCTCTTCCTCTTCCTCCCTGTCCGGAATCTCTTTCTCCTTTAGTTTCTGAAAACTACAGGGTAGAGCAGATAGATAGGTAGCGGGGATCTCTACCATTGAGGGCATCAGGAAGAGCTGCTTTGGCCTTGGCCCCCAAGCAAACTGGCCACTTATCACTCGGTACGATCGCATACCATTGGAATTTAAGGGTCATGCACTTGAGTGACCACCGCACTTCCAAGGGCCGTTACAGGGGATGTTAGATAAAGGGGGCAGGATGCTGCAGAATCTTGGTCATGGACACTGTCTTTGGGAGCTCCTATCTCCAATGTAAATTCAATAGAATAGAAAAGTCTAAAATTGTATGTCACGTGACTAAAAAATCATGAAAATACTCAGAGAAATGTATAAACAAAAATTTAAAAATACAAATATTCCTTCAGATTATCGTGTTAGGTCATCTACAAATGAAAACAGGGCAGCTGAACTCAGTTTACTTCCCTACCTGTAAATGATCTTGCATGACTAAATTTTGAAAACCCACGAACTGTTTGTTAGAAGCTTTTGCTCTTGCTGTTGACGAACATGAGATCTGTTCTGCCCAGATGCCAGCACAAGAGAAGGCATTTGATCAGGTTTCCCTCCAGCTCAGCTCAATCCATAACAGCTTTTCACAATGTGTGGTCTTTCCGAGAGCTGTTCACAACAGAATCACTGGGCAAGTTGGTTGAAATGCAGAGTCCTGGGCCTACCACCGACCTACAGAATCAGTACCTCTGGGTTGGGCTTTAATGTTTACCTTGCCTATGAGCTCCCTAAGTGATTCCTAAGCATTCTTAGGATTTTATATATCATTCACATGATTCTTCAGTCCTTTACTCTTCAATAAACACTTGCTGAATACTTCTATTAGCCACAGTCTTCAAAACTCTTTTTCATGTTAGATAATGGAGAAGGAAAAAGGATGTGATCTGGTTGCATGTAGATGAGCTCGGAGCCAGTTCAGTTACACCAAGGGACGGAGGGAGGCGGGATGTGAAGCCACTGTGGGCAGAGGCAGAGCTCGCTTTCCCTGCAGGAAGTCATCTACCAGGAAGACAAACCCTTTCCCTGGAGACGAACCTTGCCCCACATTACTGTGGCTCCACAGTCATCCCAGAGCCAGGTGGCCCCGGACTTGGACCTCCCAGCCACATCCTCCCCTGTTCCCCAGTGACCACACACTTTCATTCTTTCCTCCACAAAGAGGGCATCAGCAGACAGAGCTCTTCGGAGGGACAGGAGGGTTTCTTGTTGCCTCAGGAATTTCCTTCAGGCTGCCCGAGGAACATTTCACAAAAAGGCGAGTCGCATGGTCACTGTTCAGCAGTCTGAGTCGAAGCCACCATTTGAAACACACCAGATACATTTTCTGTCTCCAGGGTTTTAGTTTGGGCACATTTTCTTCTCTTTCTCTCATTGTGTTAAAGGGAATCTGAGGCTGGCGTGCTGAGATGAAGAGACAAAAGTTTCTTTACTATTAGGCCCTTGAAATTTCCCCTAACAATACAGTGTGTTTTCCTAAAAACAATTTGTTCTTCAAGTTTTCCGTCTCTAAGGCACTTAGTGGAGTTGGTCCCTAACAAGTTCCCTGACCTCACTCACTGCTATTCACCAGCACATCTAGATGTATTAGGTGTGTGTTTCTGCTCCTGCTGTAGAAACTGGTGCATTGCTATCCTTTTACCTGCCACGTAAAGAGTCAGAATTTTAGATATGTAAGGGAGACTTTGAAAGTCCTAAATTTAAAACACAAATTTAAATGAATCTCAATATAATTGTTTTCTAAGAGAACATGAAAGGGAAGTCAGTTTTTGGAATGCCTGACATAAACTGCAGAAAACAGACCAATTCATTTTGTCATTAGGTTGTTGCTATGCTTAAGAGACAATATAATGGATATTGATTACCATTGTATGGAATTACAGAAGTAGAAAACACCAGTACTTGGGCAGAAGTGGTGATCTGAGTACCTAACTTGATCACTATTCTTTCCATTTTTTCCCTTGTGTTATCCAGTTCACTTCCATTAATTCTTTGGATAACATAAAAGAGAGATCAGAGAAAAAAAATAAAACAAAATTCTGAGTTGTTTTTTTATACTGGATTACAAAATATTGGGAGTTTAATATGCATTAGGAGTTGTTTTGTAAAAAATCAGGGTATAAATTGCAAAAGTACAGTCTAAGAAAATTAGAAGTGATATTACTGAATATATATGGTGTACTTCAAAGAGGTCCTCTACCAAACATTCAGTGGGGCTCATACTCATCAATAATATGGAATTATATTTCTTACTTTTGTCTCAATCCCATTAGAATCAGTGCCATACTTTTTCTAGCTCACAAAAAAAGTACAAAGTGACAAGTTCTGTCCTTTCTTCTCAGGACCTTTATCCTCAGACAGTGGGAACACCATCCAACCAGGTGACAAAAACGGAAATTGAGAACTTATCCTATATTCTCCTTTCCACCACAGGTAATTAATTCAATAAGGCTCTTTAACTTTATCTCCATTACTGTAGCCTTAGCCCAGGTCCTCATCAATCCTCTAGGCTTCTAATCTAATCTCTTGGCTTTTAGGCCCACCACTTCCCATCCATTCTAGACATCAAACCCAGAGCATTGTACTTAATACCTGAATTGGGTGGTTACCTCCTTGCTCAAATCCCTCTACTGACACTCTGGAGCTTCAGGATGATAGTCAAATACCTTAGCTTGCTAGATAAGGCACTCTGATTTAAACTCTGTTGACTATTTCAGTCTTTCTTCTATATTAATGTCTAATCCAGTTTAAGTATGTTTAGCCCCGATTAAGTATTCTCTTCAATGCCCACAGAGCATGGCAAGCTTCAACCCAGGAAATCACAACATTGGATCTAAATCAAGGATACCAAGCTATATAAGGACACCAAGCTACAGAGAGGTTAAGTAACTTATCCAAGGTCACACAGCTGGTTAGGAACACAATGGAATTAGAACCTAGTGTTTAGCCTTAACTCTTAATGTCTTTCTGACAATGCTCAAAGTAGGCAAAGTCACACTGTTTCTCAGAATAAAACTTTGAAAATCCTAAAATCACATTAATCCTTTGATCTTTATTAACAAACTGGCTTTAACATGTATATACAAAGTCTGTTACAAGTACAGAGCTTTCCTTTTACCCAATGCAACCTATTTTTCAGAAGCCGTCCCTTTAGTAAGTCCACCAAGACTTCAATACAGAGAAAGCTCTCTGCCCTAAGATTAATCTTCAAATTCAACGTTGCCAAAATAAAATCTCCCAAATAAAACTATGGCAGAGGCATATCTGATAATGAATATAAGCTAAGAAATGCCTGTCACTGAAATAAACTTGACTTTTTGTGATTAATAGCAAGGTGAAATCTTGAAACATATAACAAGAATAAAGCAAACAACCAAAGAGAAATATCTGGAAGGGGTCCTCTTTCAAATCTATCTGTTACAAATCGACTTTTGTCTTTGGGCTATCATCATCAGGTGTCTATTCAGATATTCATTTTGAAATCATATATCCAAATGCAATCCCAAATTCAAAATTTGAGTTGGTTGGCATGTTCAAAATTTGCTCTGAGATGGACAATACAACAAATGAGGTGTTATCAGAAGGAATAAGCAGTATATCCCAACATCCACTGGGTTAATTCATACTTCAGCTGATGTCCTTCCCCTTCTGAGTCTTTAGTATCCTGTTTCTATTAGGAAGTGAGAAATACAGAAAACAGGATTATGAAGCCATTTCCAAACATTAGCATGGTACTGAAAAAAGTTAGCAAAGAAACATAGATTTTCAAGGAAAGGATGGGGAGGGAAATTGGCTTGAGCCCAGTTTGTCAGAAATGGTGAGTGATCTGGGTTTAGTAAAGTCTGGTCCTGTCATCACACCCTGCATTGCACTTACTGACAAGTCAGGGCACTGGAAAGGGCAAATCACATCAGGAAAATGCTTGGAAGAGGGACAAAACTGACGTGTTGAATAAGGGAATTTGGTTTGTTAGCTTTGATTTCAACAGACTCTTGGATACCCAGAGACTCCATCCATCAAATTAACATGGTGGTGAGAGAGTGGGAGAGACAGAACTAGAGACTGTGAGGAGAGGAAGGGAGAAGAAAGTCAGGAAAGAATAGTAAGAGTTACCATGATTAAATATTTAATTTCTGGGCTAAACCAGGAAGGACATTGACCAAAAGATGCAAAGGATTGTTCAGGAAGTTTCATTTTAATTGAAATATAAAAAGCAGGCAAGTATACATAGGGACCAGTGAAGCAAAGACAGGACAGCAACAACCCAGAAGAAGGAAATATTATATAACGTCCATCTCTGGAATATAAATACCACAATTACTCATATACAAAAGCAGTTTTAATTTCTTTGTAAGGATTACTGAAATAATTTGCTATCACTTTATTTTTTATTTCTTTTTTTCATCCTCATCTGAGGACATTCTTTTATTGCCTTTATAGAGAGAGGATGGTGGGGGTGGGGGAGAGAGAGAGACAGAGAGAGAGAGAACCTTCTCTTCTCACCCCGCCCAGGGATCAAACCCACAACCTGAGTGTGTGCCCTGACTGGGAATCAAACCTGCAGCTTTTCTGTCTACAGGACGACACTCCAAACAACTGAGCCACACTTGCCAGGGCACTTTATTATTATTTTTAAGAGACTGAAATATGCTCTATATCAGAAGTCTCCTAGGATAGCTATGATCTTTCAGAAATTCAGATATCCTTTGAAAAAGAATTTGTCTAGTAAAATACATTCTGTCTTTTGGATATTGAGAAAATTGGAAGGGTACTACTTTGTTGGATGAATTGTTATAAAGCACCATGTTAATAAAGGGTGTTCATAAAAGATGGTAGGGTTGAGCTGTATGCCCACAACATATTGGTGTAGTGTGGACAACATCTGCTGATAAAGAGCATGGGCAGTACTTTCAATTCAAAAGATGACAGGTTTTTGAAAAATAATCTATCTCAGGCAGACACTTCTTTGTTGGTTTTGTGGCATGTAAATGATGAACAGCATTTCCCATTAAACAACTAGAATGTTAATTAATTAAATACTATTGAGAGTGATATGTACACACCTGTTACGATCATTGTGTAAGTTAAAAAGCATCATTTTAGAGTAAAGACAATTGACTGGCTTTAACTGAAAAATGTTTCCCATTGTACATCAAGTTGCTAGAATCAATCTTCACTATCATAGTTGGATTTGCCAAGACATTCTTTGCTCCAGACCATTGGTTCAGTAGTGATTCTGGAGGAAAATTTACATTCCTTGGTTAGTTCCCTGGTCTCATTCTTTTTCACACACGTGGTTCCAATACAGGAAAAACACTTACATCCAAGAAAGGTTCTCTCCCATTCCCCATCTTCAAACCTGCTTTTCTTCCTGAATACTCTTTTAGAGAAGAAAACCATCACCATGACAACGATATGATGGGGGTTTGTACGGGATGTGGGGGTAGTTTGTGTTGAACAGAATAAGGAAAACTGAGAAGGTGGGTAATAAATACTCTATTGTGAAAAGCCACTTAGTTATACAGAACTAATTGTCCACATCAAACTTGACTCAACCAGAACACTGCCTGGGGGTGGGGGTGGGCGGGGGACACACATTGCAAGTGTAGTCTGTTCAGGGCTAATTCTTTCATCTTTCATTGTGGCTGATTGGACTCACTGTCCAGTGGTTATTAATTCAAAATATCATATTAATATGAAAAAGAGAACTTTACTTTGCCTTTTTAACTTCTAGTGGCTGTGGGATATCCAGAGATTAGTACTTTTCCAAAATAAATGTTACCATATTCTCATTTTCTGGGGGAAAAATACTCGCTTTCTGTACCTTTTAAATTTCACTTGTATTTCTTTCCCTACAAGGCAGATGATGAAGGCAAATGATCATGGAGTTGTGGGGGCTTCTTCAGTACCTGTAATGTATTTGCTTCTACAAAGAGGAATGCTGCACACACAAGGTAGCAACCCCAGCCCAGGTGTAGTACCATTCTTTTGTGTATCTCAGAGCTTGAGAGAGAGCTCCACGCATACATTTAGTATACATTTAACAATACTTTCCCACTACTGATTTCTCTGAGAAGACAAAAATTATCATGCTGTTTAAAAAAAAAAAGAAACAAGAACACCAAAAAAAGTCACAATCTCCTGAGGTTCATTCTTTGTCTTTACCTGAGCAACCACCTAAGGACACAGGACTTTTAAAATAATGAGGAGAATCCTTTGTTCTCTCAGGTTCCATTTAAAGGGAAACTGGGTCGAAGGGTTTCCCCAGGGAAAGGGAAAAAAAAACCAAACAAACCTTGGAGCCAAACACAGGAGAGTAAAAGATTTCACTCCCACCCTCCCAAAGAAGTTAATTAATTCTATTTAAGGGATATTTGGGAGGGGTAGGGGGAAGCACTCAGGAAGCCCATTTTCTGGACTACAATCTTGTTCTCTAATGTGGCTCAGACCATTGTCTCCTCCCTGACACCATGGAATAGGGTACACTGAACACCTCTCTGAAGCCATGGGCAACCGAGCCAGCACTGCATGCATTTCTGCTCCCCAAAATGTGCGCCCTGGCCCAAGTAAGAAGTTGGGTATTGATACCTGAAAAGCATAATTAGAGCCATTCAAAGCAGCAAGTTACAGTACCTTAAGAAGTCTGACAGATGGGAGAAAGGCTGCGTGGCACAGCTTCCGGATGGTCCAGTTTAGGGGTCGAGGAGCATCAGTCTGATTCATGACCCCTTCAAAATTCCACCGGAAAAAACAGAAACTGCAAACCTGAGTGATGCCTAGAAAATAAATGTTCCCCCACGCCCCTGGCATCCCATGGTCATGTCCACATCTGCAAATTCCATTAGGGCAGAGGCTTCCTGGAACTTGGGAGACTAGTCAAGTGGCGGTGCCTGAGCCACTGAACCTTCCTGAGAAAGCCACCTCCCCTCTGCCTGCAGCTGTGCTCATGCATACCAAACGTGGCTGAATGGAGGCACGCTGCCTGCTGCTTCGGGGAGCGGATGCACGGTTTTGAAGGAGAGGGGCAGCCTGCAGGAAACAGCCTGTGGTCGGAGTCAGAGCAGCCTGCTCAGAATGCGCGCTCCCTCTCCCGCTCTCCTCCCCGTAAACGCAGGGCAGGCATTGGGGGAGAACCCGGGCCATTTGCTCTGCTTGCTTGGTTTGGGGGGGAGCCAGGAAGAGAGGACAAGGGAACATCAATAAAGCCAGAATGGGGAACTTGCACTTTCTTGCACAAAGCATCTTTGAGGGGCTGGAAACTGGCACAGGGGGAGGGGCTAGGACACAGGGAGAAGGGATGACTCCGAATGATAAGATAAACACTTCCCTTTTGATTTATGTGACAGAATAAATTGAGAGCTATTGTCAAATGGATCTATATAAAAGGGATCTCTGTCGTGTTCTGGGGTTTTTATTAACTGTGATTGGCGGTCCTCACCCTGATATAAACATCATATAGATGACAGACAGCAGAAAGAAAAGCAAACTAACACCCCCCCGCCCCGGGAGCTGCGAGTTATCCCTTTCATAGAAAGCAGTGTAAACTAATCCATGTTAGGCTTATCTTTCAAATGTGGCACTTTCTAAATTGGGGGTTATCCCCTTCTGGAAAGCTACTTGATACTCTTTCCCGGTGACAGATTTTTAACCCGTGAGGTACCAGCTGGAGTGCTTTCTATAAAAGATGGAGTTTCCTGAAGCATGGATACACACCCCCGTCGTTTTCCATGGAGAGCTTTAAGAGAGAATTGCTGTGTTGGTGTATATAGTCTTTACACATCCTGTGGTGAGAGAATAAAGGGGAACTTTTCAATTTGAAGGTAGAAATTGGATAATTTCACTTAGGGTAGTGGAGTTCGCTGGCTGGGCAATTGAATTCCCCCACGACTCCAGGCATCAGAACTCAGTGGGTGCAGCTGACCAATTGCTGCCTGGAGAATTCCCACATCTTTAAAGCACTGGCATCTTATTTTTTTTCTCTATTCCCTTCCATAGGACTATACTGATTTTCTATTTTTAATTAACTTGAAGAGACTGATAAATCCCAGATTGACGATGATTGTGTATTCTGAAGCAGAATGAGGGAGGTAAGAGCAAATGTGAAACAGAGGAACACTGATGTAACTCAGAATTTGGGGAAATGTGGATCCTCCCTGGGGTGTACGGAACACCTGACCTACTGTGTGACAGCACTACTTCCCTCACAGCGGTCCGGTGCTCCAGATCTAAGGATGCTATGCCAGAAAATCGAGTCCACTGGTGGAATCCAGACCTTTAACTGGCCTTGTATAACAGAATTCATGCATCTGAATAGCTTCTATTAAACAATGTTACTTTAATAGACCCCCTACACAGTAAGTTCATTTGCTGTTACCATTCTACTTTCACAAAGGAGTGAAGGTAGCTTTAAAATAAGAAGAGCTAACATGTCAGGCATTGTGCTAGGCAAGCTACATGCATTACATAAGTTCATGTCAATGACAAACTTATGAAGTAGATGCTATTATCATATCCCCATTTCACAGATTAAGCAACTGAGGTCTTCAGAAATTAGTAATGGGCCTAAAACACATTGCAATGAAACAAGTCTACCAGGCTACAAAGATAATTTTTTTCTTCTGTTCGATTTCTTTCATAATTAAGGGGGCTACAGCAGTAAAGCCACTGTCCCGTTTCCCGTTGTTTTAACCTTATAAAAGCAGCAATGTAACAGATCTTGAAGAATTGCTCAGCATTTCTTTCAGATTTTTTCTTTGGTATGACATTGATGTGGTAGTTAACACTGTGAATTGTGAAATCAGGCTGCATGGTTCAAATTCTGATGTTGACCCTGGCCTTGGGCAATTTATTCACCTACTCTGTACCTTAGAGTCCTCATCTATAAAATGGAGATAAAAATAAAATCACTTACCTAAGGTTGTTGTTACGAATAATGAACTAATACCAGCGAAGGACATAGAACAGCGCCTGGCACATACTAAGTTCCTTATACCGTGATGTATCTTCTAGGCGGCACGTACTGATATTGAGGACAGAAACCCCTGATTATTTCCAGTAAGCACAAGTGTGCATACTTACAGCACCAGGTAATGAAGTCAAGAAAGACAGATTAAACCTAAATGCTTCTCATGAGTTACCATGCGTTTAATGAATGGGGTAAAGAGGAAGGTGGGAGACTACCAAGGTAGTGTGTGTTTCCTCATGCTACATTGCAGAGTGGTATTTATCAGGCTACAAGGCTCCAGCCTTTCTAAGCTATTAAATGCTATTAAGTGGTTCCATTGTGGTTGTAAGAAGTCTGCTCCGCGAAAGTGCTAAAACACTGCAGTTGCCTCTCCCCTGCTCTTCAGAGTGCCAATATGTTAAGGACCCCACAAAAATGACAGCACCATTTTGATAACACACAGCCTTGGATCCCCCTAGCCCCTTTAATTTTTACTGAATAAATTTGGAAAAAAGAGACTAGTTAGGAACTCTGTGGAATGGGGGAGTAGGAGGATTCAAAGCCCTATCTAACATCAATTTTCCTTCCATTGTTGGAGTAGTTTGTGCCAGAATTGTTTGCTATCAAAACATCTGAAGCAGGGTTTTCAGGATTCCCCACCCCCATCTTTTACAAAAGGGTATTTTCACATGGAATGATGCCTCCCGGGGTTTTAGAGAACAGTCTAATGAGGAAAGAATAGAGAAGCAAGCTTAGCCCCAAAAGTTAGCATTTCATAAATTCAAAATGCTTCTTTATAAGTTTTATGAATGTGGATATTTATAAATCTACAGAACACAACTAGCAGGCTTGAAAGTCTGGCCTGGCCATATTTCGGTAGCTTTCAGTATCCTAAAACACAGCAAGCCCAGCACACCAAATCTCTGCACTTCGAAGCCTGCCCGTGAACAAGCTAACTCTCTTTCATGCTACATAAGCCTGCTTCCCACTGGTCAATACCATGTTTTATTTCCCATGTAAATGATGCTGAATTTAAGAACTGTGATAGGATTGAACTTCCTTAATGCTGACAATAAGCCACAGTACAGACACTTCACGTTCTTTCCTTTTGAAAAGCATGTTCCTTCTCTTTAAACACATCCCAGCAGCCTTGTAGCATTGCACCACTTTGCATACTGTTTTCCCTTACACCCCTTAGATACAGAAGAAGCTGACCTGTGAAGGCCTAAGAAACAGAAAAGAAATGACACAGTGACCAGGTGGCTCGAAAGCCACCTGCTAAAATGTGTCTTCTGTTCACAACACTCAAAAAATATTCCAGTGTATGTGTACTGTGAACAGTTTGTTATTGTAACATTGGAATTCATAGGTACCTGGGTGTTAACCGAACAGACATTCTGAGGATCTAATAGATGAGTGTGGTATACTAGTGCAGAGGAACAATATTTAAGCATCTCAGGAAAATATCAGGACCAGTCCAATGATGAGCCTTTGTATGCACATAATTTCACTTGCCTCTGTATTTTATAATCGCAGCATTGACATCTTGCTTGCTTTATGACTGACCTCATTTATTAGCTTTGTTGTGTTTGAAATTCACCCTTTTTATCAGAAATTAATTTGTGTTATGAACTCTATGGCAACTTATTAATTTTTGGTCAAAAAAGCATGTCTTTTCTGTTTCTTCCCTTTAACTGTACTCAAATAAAGCTATAAACGTTTTGGAAATTTTAGATGCTTCTACAATATTTTCAAAAATGTTAAATATCTTTATATATTCCATTGACCTAAAGAACAGTTTTTAGTTATTTCCAAATATTTGTTCCTGAAGTAGATAAAATAACTTCTTTTCTTTACTTATTTTTTCCTTTTTGGCATCTTTTATGAGTAATAGATTCTAAAGTACACTAAAATCTGTCAAAATAAATGACTCATGTTGTTAGGTACCTTAAACAGCATTTATTCTGTGTAAAAAGAAAAGACCTAAGAATTAGAACAGTCGTCTACTCTGTTTTTGCCATAGTATTGGAATCTCAGCCCCTGCTTCCCCGACTGCTCCCCCCACACCCCCGGCCATGAACATCTGCAGTGACAGAGAGCAGGTGAGATTTTTTGAGGCAGCCTATTCTGTGGTTGGACAGCTCTAGCTGACAGAAAGTTTTTTCCTAAAACTGAAGTAACATGTGCCTCCCTGTAACCTCCAAGTCGAGTTTCTCCTCTAGAGAATGCTTCTCCAAATATATAATGACAGGCAACAAGCGCCACTCAAACCTCCTCTTCTCTACATGGACATCTCGGACCTTAAATCCTCTGTACATGTTGAAGTATAGTTATTTGAAACCCTCTTCAGGGCTAGAGTCAGTAATATGTTACAGGGGCACTTTAAATATAATAGTGTCTAATCCTCTGAAATCCTTTGACTTCTCACAAATTCCTTTAGGGATCTTGGAGAGGAAAATCACTAGTAATTTAGCTTCTTTCAAAAATTTTCTTCATGAAGGTTATGCAGCCACAGTTTAAGTAATAGCTGATCCCCCACTGCCCCACCCTATACACTCAAAGTGAGCGTACCAAAGAGAACCACTTTTCTGCAAAATGACCTCCATCGTATCTGAAGCCAGACACTTACAATTTTCCCTCCTTCCTTCCTTCCTTCTTTCCTTCCTTCCTTCCTTCCTTCCTTCCGTCCTCCCTCCCTCCCTCCCTCCCTCCCTCCCTCTCTCCCTCCCTCTCTCCCTCCCTCCCTTCCTTCCTTCCTCTCTGTCCCTCTGACTCTCTCTTTCTCCTGACTCACAGAGAAGGTAGCGATGTTCCCTGCAAACT
>PVKM010002654.1:0-16774 GCA_004027735.1 Carollia perspicillata | reverse complement strand
AAATATTAGCAACATGAAGTCATTCCCAAAGCTGCTCCTCTAGGAAAAGTAAAGCAAAACAAAAAACCTTAATTTCCTTCTTTGCTTCTTTGAGTAAGAGGATGAGCTGCGGAGAACACGCAAGAATAGAACCACACCTGGCTTTACCTAACTGCTTCCCTTTCTGCAGTGGAGAGAGTGATATGTTTTACTACTAGAGTCTCAAACTCTAATACTTAAAATGTCTTGCTTTGGAAAATACTAGGGTATATAAGCAGCTTCTTTCACCAAAATGCTAAGGTATATAAGCAACTTGTTTTTTCACCAAAAATAGAAATCCTAAATGTACACCCATAATAATAAACATAATAAAAATGTATAACAAATTGTCAAAGGCCAAAAGCTAAAATACATCCTCATTCAAGCTTTGAAACTTTAAAACTTCTATTCACAAAGGGAAGGGAATGATTTTTTTTGGATGATTCTGAAACTTTAATGAGTCCATAGAGGCTTGTTAAAAATATAAGAATTTGAGATGTGCATTTCAAAACGAATTAATGTTTGCATTTTTCTAATACAGCCGATGTTCTTTGTTCGAAGCCTAGATATTGAACACACACAGCGCCCCCACATGCACCCACTAATATAGGTATTTAAAATAATTTTACTTTATGAAAACCATAAATCTGATGAACATGTTAAAGAACTCATGAATGAACACCTTTTGGGAGGGGAATTTAAGTAGTGAATCTCCAATTACTGCTTGAATAAATTGTGTGAATTAGAGGGAAGCTCAGCATTTCAGTGCAGCATTAGTCGGGTCTTATGGCCAGTGGATGCTCAAATTAGACACAAGTCCAAGCTGAAGCCTCACTATACCTTCTCAAACATCATCTGATCCCCACCTGTAAGCACAGAAAACCTGCCCCAGCCATGTACCACACTTGTGCATCTGGGCTTCTGAAACTGATGGCTAGCACTGGGTTGAACCATAAGGTCTGCTACCTGGGAAGGAGAGACATGCTGTGATCTGGAAAATTCTCAAAATGGTAGCTCTGCACAGTGGAGGATTTTAATGAAGAAAGCTAATGAAAATCTTATTTGTTATCTATTTTTGTCAGCCTATTAATTCTTATTCTGGTATCATATTTTAATAACCATGAAATTTTTATTTTTATTTTATTAATAATAGTGGAAGAAATTATAGGAGTTCAGTGTTTGAGAGGCATGGTCTGATTTTGTTTTTCTCATGAAGAGGCATAAAATCCATGCAAACAACTTGGATTTTGAAATCAGGAGAACTGAGTTTTAATCCACATTAAGTCATCATGTAATTCATGTAACTTTTATGAATTTTTGTAATTAAAATAGACAGTGGCTAATTACAATAATGTTGACATAATGATTGACAGTTTTTTGAGCACTTACTATGTGCTTAGGTCTTCTAAGTACACAGCTCATTTGTTCTCACAGCAAACCTATTAGACTTACAGCATTATTATCCTCATATTATAGATGAGGAAATGGTCTCAGGGAACCATAGTTTCAGAGGTTAAGAACCTTGCAGAAGGTCACATGGCTGGTAAGTGGATTTGAATCCAGGTCCATCTGATTCTATAATCCGTGCATCTGCTTCTATACTCTGTGTTCATTCATTACAATAGTTACTACCAATTAATAAATATATGTAATATATAAATATATATTAGTCAAATTGATATAATATAATACATAGACATATATAATATTATAGATATTAATTTCCTGTGGCTTTCCCAAAGGAAGATGGTATTGGATCACTAACACCACCTGAAAAGAGTGACAGTAACTTAGTGGATCTAACCTTAACATCAGAAGCCTGCAGAGCACAGGAAAGAGCAGTGGTTGTCCCAATGGTTCTGGGTTTCTCATATGTTCGCTGCCGACTTCCACATTCCTTCTCTACTCTCCAGCGTCATCTGGCTGGGGCAGCCTGCCCTGGGCAGGAAGCTAAGGCTGCTCTGAAGAGACAAGGATTTATCCTTACTCGTTTGGTATACCCAGTATATAACACAATGCCTGGGATTCAGTATTTATTAAGTAGAAAAAAATAAATGTTTCTGAAGAACTCACATAATTCTTGCAAATGTGTAGTAAGTTATGTATATATGTAATATATGTACATAAATATATATAATTTAGTTTAAAACTTATATATATAAATTTATATATAATACACATACATATATATGATAAATTATATATACATATATATACACTCATTTAACTCTCACTACTATCCTAATTTTATCTCCACTGCACTTTTTTAAAATGAGGAAACCAAGGCACAGAAAGGTTAAATACTTTCTGTTACTATTAAAGGTTAAATACAAGTTTACACAGTAAGTTTCAGAGTCATAGTTTTAATTAAAATACAAAATCATGTATTGCATAATGTTTTATAATATATAGATAAATAAAATCTATGTCAATGCAAGTACTTAGTGCCAGATACTCAGACATTGTATAAAGCTGTGGCATATCGTTCTTCGTGACTGAAAGGATATTCTAGCTATTTACCAGGGCGACAGGAGGCCTCAGTCACACTGAAGATACACTTGGCCAGAACACCTGATAACTATCACAGTAAGTACCCGTATTTTGCTGTGTATAATTTGCATGTTTTTTCCCAAGTTTTTGAGGGAAAAATAAGGATGTGCTTTATACATGGGTAGTAATAATTGTATATCCATACACTGTATTTTTAGGGCTATAAAATGCACCAGACCATAAGATGCACCTGGGTTTTAGAGGAGGAAAATAGGAAAAAAATTTTTTGAAGCAAAAAATGTGGTAAAATATTTAATAACTTGTGACCCCACCCCACCACTGTCCCCCCACCACCACAGCAAGCCAGGTAAGCTACATTTGCACTATAAGACACACCCCCCTTTCCTCCCAAATTTTGGGGTTAAAATGTGTGTCTTTTAGTCCAAAAAATGCGATAAATATTTTTAATTCTTTTATTTATGCTTATGCATTAAAAGTGTAACTCTAGAAAGCAATAATGATATCCATATGTAAAATAATATCCTGGAATATGATAATCAGTTTTGTTTCTAAATATAAATAAATAAAACAATGAATTAAAAAATTACGATGGAAAATTTTTTTCCCTGAAAGTTTGAGCCAAAAACATGGGTGCACATTACATACAGCAAAATACGGTAAATACCAAAGCTGTCTGTGCAGTCATACAAACAAAATGATGATGATTCTTCAAGGTTACTTAACTTTCATATAAAATACATAAAATATTTGGGGAGAAAACAAGACCAAATAGTATCAAATGCTGATAGTGACCTGAAGCTATTAAGTTAGGAAACAGTACAAAAGAAGAATTTTGTAATAGCTTCAAAATTGGCTAATAAATTAGATTCTGACTGCTGTTATTATAAATCCATCCAAAGCCATCCACAGGAGCCTAAACAATACATTCACCGACATGGAGTATCTGGTCAGCAGCCTGGGACCCCAAGCTGTCCCCAGGAAGCCTTCCCCAATGAGGAAGTGGCAAGGTGATAATCAAGGAAAGAACTGTAATGTTTTGTAGTACCTGAAATTATCCCAAAGAGAAAATATTGAGAAATTATTGTTTTAGAAAATAATAGGTAGATAAAACTTTAATGTTTGTATTTTTTTCCTTTTGTCTTAAATTCTTTTTAGGTGAAGTACCGGCTACAGATCAGATGAGAGACTCATCAGTTCAATTTTGCCCCAGATTAAAACAGATCAAGGTAAGTAAAGCTACTCAGTTCTCTCCATAGAGTTAGGACAAAACCTCAACTCTTCATCTTGGTCTACAATATTGAGACTGATTTGATCAGTCTTGTTTAACTCTCCAGCTTTAACTTTGGACTTTCCACCACTCATCACGCTTCAGTCACACTGATTTCCTTGAATTTCTGTGTTCCCTGTCACAGGTCATTTACCTGTGACGTTCCCACTTCTAATGTCCCTTTCACCCAGCTCTTCACAAGGTTATCTCCTTCTCACACTTCAGTCTCACTTGGTTCAAGTGCACTCTTCCCAGAGAACCCTTTCTTGATTCCATCAGCCACTGCAGTTCTTTGAATTTTTTACACTTATAAGAGCCTATAACTATTAAATAGTTGGGTTTTTTTATTTCAGCTCTTCATCTCCTACTTGAATGTAATTTCTGTTAGGGCAGTTATCAACTGTATCCTAGGTCCTTCAGAATGTATAAACATGATAAAAACTCAACCAAAATTTGGTGACTGTAGAATAAATAAATGATCAATGAATGACTTAGACATGTTTGTTATATTCTCTTTTTCATGTATATTTTTTATTTTTATTGTTCAAGTACAGTTTTCTTCCTTTTCCCCCTACCCCAGCCCACTCCCCCAGCTCTCCCCACCTCCCTCTCATTTCCACCTCCCCCCTATCGTCCATGTGTCTTTTATAATTGTTTCTGCAAACCTTTCATGCTTTTCCTCTGAAATTCCCTCCCTTCTCCCCTCTGGTCACTGTCAGCCTGTTCTTTCAAGTTATTTGAAGGTATCTTATGGTGCCTAGGGCTTATTTGCAAACTAGTAAGAACACACGGATACTTTTTTTCTGTGCCTTCTTGTTTTCAACTATTTAACTCCATTGCCTTGAAAGTCTAAGAATTACTTATTTAGATATCAAAAATTAATAAAAGGACAATGTTCTAACCTTCTAAAAGAGACCAAGCTCTAAACACAGAAGGATTTGGAACAGAAGAGCAAAAGGAGAAAAGGGGAAATTATGGATGTCAGAACTTCAACCTGAAAATAACTCAGGCTGGAGAATTCTGTCATTTACCAAGTGTGACAGGCTGGCCCATTCTCAAACGTCTGCCAGGCTGGCAGTGTATCGAGGGACTAACTCAGTACCAGAACATGCCTTTATGAAGGCTATTCTCCATTTTGTAGGTACTCAAAATCAGTGAATTTTTAATGTACTAAAGCTAGGAAAACCTATTAACTGTTTTTTCCTGATTATAAAAGAACAACTTTTCAATAAAGAAAATATTCAATATGGAAAATTGTGAAAATTCATAAAAGTGTAGGTAAGTAGATATTGCCTATAATTCTATCACCCATAGTAACTATTGATGTGATGTTTGAAAATTTCATTATGTATTTTAGAAATCATGCTTTATATATAATATGATTATAATATCATGAATGAATCTCCACGTTACGGAATAATCTTAGAAAATACAATGTTACATGTTTATATAGAATTCTACTGCTATTTTATTCACTGTAAGATTATCAGCCTGCTTCCATTTTTGCAATAAATAATGCTCTTATGAATGTACTTGATCATACCTTTTTAGCCCATCTTTGATTATTTCCTTAAGACAAAATTTAAGGTGAAAAAACAATTGGTTCATGAGTCATGAAACATTTTTCAGGCTCTTGGTAGTTATTTCCAAATTGCTATCCAGCAATGTTGTACCATTTTACATGCCCCTCAGCATTATATAAAAATGTGCATATTACTGAATCATTGACAAAACAAGACATATCATTAATTTAAATTAAATTTTGGCCAAGTTTTTTTTTTCCCCCAGAAAAAGAAACATTTTTATTTGGTAACTTGCAAAGTTCCATTTTCCTACGGCCACTGGTAATTTTTCTAGTAAATTGCTTCTTCTTTCCATTAGAATTTTATTTTTCTTATTAATTCATAAGAGGTCTTTTATGCTTAGGACATTAATCAATTGTCATGAGTTGCTAGTACTTTTACAGTTTTCCAGTTGTCTTATAATTTTGTTTATGTTCTTATAAAAAATGTTACTCATAAGAAACTTTCCTCACTTACAAAATTTTAAAAATATGTACACATTCACATGTAACCATCATTTCCTCTGGGGATCCAAACTTAGATGGCATGCTACAGAAAGGCCATCCTCAACCCAAGCTCAGATAAACATTCTTGTAACTGTTCCACGAGCAGTCACCAGCTCTCGACACCATCTCTGCTCCGTTCTCCTTCCTTCGTGACCCCGTTATTGTCTACTATCTATGAAAGCACGCATGCATGTCTGTCTCTCTCAATTTCTCTCACCATAATTTAAATATTTTGAGTAAAATTTCCTTGCTGATATTTAACCAAACTGCAATCCTATATTACTTTTTTTATTATAGACCCATCCAAATGGTCTGATAAAATTTCTGAAACGGCAACTGTGAAAACAGGAATCTTCTGTTCCATGATATAGTCCACAATCTGTTCTAAATGAGGCATGTTGCTTCCTATTTTCAAATATTATTAAGGGTTTTTCTTTTCCACAAATACTATCTCCATCGACGAAAGAATCCTAATGCCTTGACGTCTCTGTCTGCACCAGCTCTTGTAGATGCAGTCCTGCAGCATTCAACGTGGCAGTGACCCTTGCCTCCAAATTTACTGGCAAGAGCAATGAGTGAATTGAATGCTAAATTACTGTCAGGATCCTGAGTAAATGTAACATAGATTTCTGGGTTTGCCAGGATCTAAGCCACTGGAGACTTTGAAAATCAGAGCCAACGCCTTGAAATGAGCTCTCTGGACTGGTAGCCAGAAAACAGAGAACAGCTTTTAGACTTGTCAACCTGGCACCAAACCAACTGGGAAAAAAATCCAATGTGAAAACTCACAAAATCCTCACAACAGGAAAAATGGGCAACAGGCAGACATAGAAAAAGTCAACAGAAGGAATTTGAAACATAAATACAACCTTATAGGAGCATACCTAAATCCAAAAATTATGGAGTTATCAATTATGATAACTTTTAGCACCCTTGAGTCATTTTAGTGACTCCTCAAGCATTCACCTAGAGCAAAAAAATTACTTCTGGACTCATAAATTCACCTTTCTTGGCATCTTGCCCATACACGGGACAGCAAATTCTCAGTCACCCTTCAGCTTCCTATTCTCCTTGTTACACAAAGCCTGCCATCTGTTACCTTCAGTTCTGATGGAAGGGCAGAGAGAAGAGCGATAAGAAGCCATTGAAACATTTTTATGTAGAACGGGAGTAGTACAGATGCCAAAGCAACTGGATTCTTCTCCGTGCTGTTCCACTAAGGAGCAGTGTGAACTTCGTCAGGCTCCTCATTCCTCTGGACCTTAGGATAGTGGTACTGGTGCTCTGTCCAGTTCTTTCCAAAACTAACATTTTACATGTTAAGACTAGGTCCTCCCTAGATTGTTGTCATCCATTTCTAGTATGCCACTAATAAAACATTTGTAGCATTACTTATTTTGAATAAAAAGTGAACATTGCCTAGTATTGACTTAAGGGTCCTGGGTAACAGGGCAGCTTAATAAACTCACTGAGAGCCATGTGGAGTCATAGATGTAAACAGAGAAATTTTGCATGTCATGGGAGTTTATGCTATGAAACGTCAGGGCTAGACATACCTGAGCATGTGGTTATCTTTGAGCAAAAAGGAACATATCAGCAAATTTTAGATGATATGTTTTATTTTTCTCAGTAGAATAAAATATTTCTGGAGCTATTAGTATAAAATACAAATATCATATAATATTTGCTGAGGAATTACATAAATATATTAACCTTGGCCTAGAATTTATTTGATGCCACACTTGCAGCCTGATCATGAAATGCAGATTTTAGAAAACTTATTAATACTATTTAAAAGAGATGTAATTAACATTGGCCAGACTAACTGCAGATTTGTTAATCTAATCCATTAGTCCTGAATGCCTGCTAGGTATCCAGCACTATGCCAGGTGCTGAAGGTACACAGAGATTAAAATTCACTTCACAGGGTGACAGAATGTATAAACAAATTACTTGAGAAAACAAGATGTTCATATAGTATGGTAAATGCTATGCTAAAAATAGAATTGTGCAGGACAGCCTCCTAGGCTAAAACAAAAACAAAAATTTTTTAGCTAATGGCTCAAGAAAGTTTAATCCTTTCAGCTTTACTTTGGAGGAGTGGCTGAGTGTCATGTTGTGAGTGATTTAAGATTGCTAGGCCTAGCCCTGGATGGTGTGGCTCAGTGGACTGAGCACCAGACTGTGAAGCAAATGGCTGCCAGTTTGATTCCCAGTCAGGGCACATGCCTGGGTTGTGGGCCTTGGTTCCCTGTAGAGGGTGCATGAGAGGCAACCACACATTGGTATTTCTCTCCCTTTCTTTCTCTCTCTCTTCTCCTCTCTCTAAAAATAGATAAGTGAAATTTTTTTAAAAAAAGGATTGCTAGGCCTAGAACAAATATTTCGAAAACTTATATGGAACCACAAAAGACCCTGAACAGCAACAGCAATCTTGAAAAAGAAAAACAAAATTAGAGGAATCATACTACCTAATATCAAACTATATTATAAGGTCATAATAATCAAAACAGCACGGTACTGGCATAAATACAGACACATAGATCAATGGAATAGAATAGAGAGACCAGAAATAAATCTAGGCATTTATAGTTAATTAATATTTGATAGAGGGAGGACTTCCGGCCAAGATGGAGGTGTACGTAGACACACTGTGCCTCCCTGCACAACCAAAAGAAGGACAACAACAATTTAAAAACAAAAAACAACCAGGACTGACAGATAATTGAACTTTATGGAAGTCCGAAAACCAAAGAGTCGAAGAAGACACACTCATTCAGATGGGTAGGAGGGGTGGAATTGGGCACCTGGGTGGAGAGGACTTGAGGCAAGGCATCACCTGGAGGACCTGGCTGTCCCACATATGTATGCAGATAAACCAGGAGGAATAGAGGGAGAGGGAGACACACAGAGCAACCCAGAGACCCTGAGCTGTGAAATAAAGCCTCAAACCACCGATTGAAAACACCTGTGGGGGTTGAGGTGGCAGTGGGAGAAACCCCCAGCCTCACTGGAGAGTTTGTTGGAGAGACCCACAGGGTGTTAAAATGTACACAAGCCCACCCACCAGGGAATCTGTACCAGAAGGGCCCATTTGATTGTGGGTAGCAGGGGAAGTGACTGAACTGACAGAGAGCAGAGCAAGTGCCATTGTTCCCTCTTGGACCCCTTCCCCACATTCAGTGTCACAACCCAGCAACTAGGTTGCCCCATCCTGGTAAACACCTAAGGCTCTACCCCTCACTACATAACAGGCATGTCAAGACAAAAAAAAATGGCCCAAGTGAAAGAACAGATAAAAACTCCAGAAAGAATACAACTAACCAATGGAAAGATAATCAACCTATCAGATGTGCAGTTCAAAACACTGGTAATCAGGATGCTCACAGAATTGGTTGAATTTGGTTGCAAATCAGATGAAAACAAATGAAGGCTATGCTAAGTGAAATAAAGGAAAATGTACAGGGAACCAATAGTGATGGGAAGGAAACTGGGATTCAAATCAATGGTGTGGACTAGAAGGAAGAAAGAAACATTCAACCAGAAAGGAATGAAGAAACAAAATTAAAAAAAAATGAGGAGAGGCTTAGGAACCTCCGGGACATCTTTAAATGTTCCAACATCTGAATTATAGGGGTACCAGAAGGAGAAGGGGAAGAACAACAAATTCAAAACTTAATTGAACAAATAATGAAGGCGAGCTTCCCCAATCTGGCAAAGGAAATAGACTTCCAGAAAATCCAGGAAGCTCAGAGAGTCCCAAAGAAGTTGGACCCAAGGAGGAACACACCAAGGCACATCATAATTACATTACCCAAGATTAAAGATAAGGAGAGAATCTTAGAAGCAGCAAGAGAAGAGGAGACAGTTACCTGCAAAGGAGTTCCCACAAGACTATCAGCTGATTTCCCAAAAAAGACTTTATAGGCAGGAAGGGTCTGGCAAGAATTATTCCAAGTCATGAAAGGCAAGGACCTACATCGAAGATTACTCTATCCAGCAAAGCTTTCATTTCATTCAGAATGGAAGGGCAGATAAAGTGCTTCTCAGATAAGGTCAAGTTAAAGGAGTTCATCATCACCAAGCCCTTATTTTATGAAATGTTAAAGGGACTTATCTAAGAAAAAGAAGATAAAACATATGAACAGTGAAAGGACAGTAAGCTCACAGTTACTAACAACTACACCTAAAACAAAAACAAAAGCAAACTAAGTGAACAACTAGAACAAGAACAGAACCATAGACATGGAGATCACATAGGGGGCTTATCAACATGGGAGTGGGAGGGGGATAGAGGAGGAAAAGGTACAAAGAATAACTAGCATAAATGGTAGGTAGAAAATGGACAGGGAGAGGTTAAGAATAGTATAGGAAATGTAGAAGCAAAGAACTTTTATGTATGATGTATAGAATGAACTAAAGGAGAGGAATGTGGGTAGGAGGGGGTGTGCAGGAAAGGGGAATAAAGGAGGGAAAATGGAACAACTGTAATAGCATAATCAATAAAATATATTAAAAATATTTGATAGAGCAAGCAAGCACCTATAATAAGATAAAGATAGTTTCTTCAATAAATGGTGTTGGAGAATTGGACAGATATGTGCAAAAAAGATGAAACTAGACCAGCCTCTTATGCCACACAGAAGAATAAACTTAAAATGGATTAAAGACTTAAATGTTCAATTCAAAACCATAAAAATCCTAGAAGAAAACATAGGTAGTGAAGTCTTGGACATTGTTTATAGCAATATTTTTTTCTGATGTATCTCTTCAGGCAAGGGAAACAAAAGAAAAAATAAACAAATGGAATTACATCAAACTTAAAAGTTTCTGCACAGCAAAGGAAACCAGTCACAAAATAAAAAGACAATCCACTAAATGGGAGAACATATTTGCCAATACATCTGATAAGGAGTTAATAACCAAAATTTATAAAGAACTTATAAAACTCAACACCAAAAAAAAAAAAAACACCCAAACCCAAATAATCCAATTTTAAAAATGGGCAAAGGACCTGAATAAATACTTCTCCAAAGAGGACATACAGATGGCCCATAGCATAGGAAAAGATGCTCAATGTCACTAATCATCAGGAAATTCAAATTAAAACCACAAAGAGATCACCTCACACCTGTCAAAATGGCCATCATCAATAAATCAACAAACAATGGCTGGTGAGGATGTGGAGAAAGGAGGACCCTTATGCATTGTTGTTGGGAATGCAGACTGGTGCAGCCACTGTGGAAAGCAGTATGGAATTACCTGAAAAAGTTAAAAATGGAATTGCCTTATGACCCAGCAATTCCACTTCTGGGAATATATCCAAAGAAACTGAACACTAAATAGAAAGAATGTAAGCACTTATATGTTCACTGCAGCATTATTTACAATAGCCATGATTTGGAAGTAGCCCAAGTATCCAATAGTAGATGGGTTGATAAAACAACTATGGGACAGTTACACAATGAAATATTACTTAGCTGTAAAAAAGAAGAACATTTTACTCTTTGTGGCTGCATGGATGGACCTGGGGAACATTATGCTAAGTGAAATAAGCGAGTCAGAGAAAGACAAGAACAATATGATTTCACTCATATATGGAATCTACTGGATACACTGAACTAACAAGCAAAAGAGAGCCATACTCAGAGAGAGAGAGTAGGATGACAGATCTTGCAGGTGGCATCGTGGGGTGGAGGGATTGAACAAAAAAGTAAAAGGACTCATGATTGTGGGGGTGGGAAGAGGAAGAGGGGTGGGTGGAGGAAGAGAGTAGAAGGGGGATAAATGGTAATGGAAAAATACAATAAAAAATAAACTGTTACGAAAAGCATCGGTAGGCCTAGGCTCTCCTCTATTGCCCCAAGTCATTCAGCACTGACATCACACATGGACACGTCATCTGGCAATGTGAACGTGTCACAGAGACCCAGACTCATCCACCAGAGAAGAGGGTTTGGAGAAAGACCTTCTTGTGATTGGAACCCACCTCCTGGGGATTTTCACTCTTTGACCCTACTTACTATTCAATTAATTCTTCCGCAACCACACACTATGGTTTTGTTGAGAAGAGTTCTAATAAATTTAATATCCTCTTCCTTAGGACAGCTCCAGTGGTATTATGATATGTCTAAAGAAATTCAAATGCCCATTATGGAACAGGGACCAGGTGGTGCTCCCAGGTGTGCTCGTTTTTTAAAAAATATATTTTATTGATTATGCTATTACAGTTGTCCCATTTTCCCCCTTCACTCCCCGCTGCCCTGCACACCCCCTCTCACCCACATTCCTCCCCTTTAGTTCATGTCCATGGGTCATACATATAAGTTCTTTGGCTTCTACATTTCCTATACTATTCTTACCCCCTCTCTATTTTCCACCTACCACCTATGCTACTTATTCTCTGTACCTTTTCCCCCTCTCTCCCACTCTCTTGTTATTAACCATTCATGTGATCTTAACCCAGGTCTGGATGAAGATATACTCAAAATGCTAAAGAGAGCACAGTCAGGGGAGCATCTGGGAGTGGCCTGTCCATCTGGAGTTTGGGAGAAGGCAATTGATGAGCTACTTCTGGAAGCATAAGAATTTAGTCAATTTCACCATAGAAATGGGAGAAAGGCACTCTGCATAGTAAGAACAGCTCTGGTAAAGCAAAGAACTATAAGGCCCATAATAATTTTTAAACACAGGAAGGAGTTTTGCATGGGGTTGGATGATGATTGTTTGAACTATGATGTTGGTTCTGTATCATTAAATTGGATAGGGTTGGAGAGGTCACTGAGGTTTTTAAATGTGGGAGTAAATGTGACCAGGATTGTGTTTTAGAAAATGACTCTCATATTTGTGTTGAAAATGGACTGGAGAGGGGCAAGACTAGAGGAAGAAAAGCAAGTCAAGTCAATTACAGGAAACAAATATTAATTCTTTTTTTAGTGGTTTACATCACTAAGTGGTTTAGGGGTTAAATATTTCTTTAACCCCTAGATGCAAAGGTGAAGAGCTGAAGTCAACATAATGTTTCAATCATGTGCTTAAGAATGCAAAAGTTATTTTTTAAATTGTGGTTTTCCCTTAAAACTAATACAAATATTGAAGTATACACAAAAGAGACAAAGAAGAAAAAGATACTACTTCAAAGAAATAAGGTGCCACCGTTTTCATGCTTCACACTAACTCAAAAACTTATTATGTCTGATATAGCTTCTTCCCCATAGAAAGAACTGATACCCCCCCCAAACTAAAAACCTAATAAATATCAAGTAAACAGATTACCTTAAATACTTAAGTAAATACTTAAGACAAGCTTGCTTGAACATAATACATTTAACATGAATAAATGATAACTGAGTTCTGAAGATTTGTAGGTGGGATTATAGACAATATATTTGATAATTGTGTCAACATAAACTTTGCTAAATTGGCTGAACAATTCCAATTATTTTAATCTTTTTTCTGGAAACAAAACATGGTTCTTATCTTACTTCCCTTTAATTTCCTAATGGAAGAGCATATGACTTTGAGCTTTAATCCTTTATTTGGATATGCCAATGGAGGACTCGCATAGAAAAGATTCAAGATACTCAAATATCCAAAATATCCAAAAGGAAACTTCAAAGTTGCATGACACATTTCAAGTATTTTTTTTAAGGAAAGTAACATTTTTACATTATTTAAACAATATATGTTTAAAAATTTTGCAATTAGCAATAGATAATAGCAATTTGTGAGGAGGAAGTATTAGAGATAAAAAAATGACTGATAGCAACAAAAGCTCCTTTCTCAACTCACACAGCTTTGTCCCTATCAAAGGTCTCCTTGTCATCTTTCTCCACCCAGCTTTCCATCTCAGTGTTTGTTTGCGTTTGAAGCCAGACATCTGAGAAGAAAAGCTGGTGCTTTCCTGTTCACAGGTGGGTGATCCTGTGCACACACTAAGGATACCTGAATGCAGGAAATGGAGAGCAACGTGGTGCTTGAATATTAATTTCAGCTTGTTCTTGGGTTTTAAATAAAAATATGTCCTCCAAATGATTTTTTTCAGTATTTGGCTGAGCTTCTAATTGAAAATTAGCATTTTCTAAGCCTTCTCTCTTTTCTTTTATCTTTATTTTCCAGTTTGCTTGCTTCACTTAAAAACAAAGGATCATTAAATTGTATACTATAAATGGGTAAACTTCATGGTATGTAAATTTTAACTCAATGAGGCTTGTTTTGTCTAAAAACAAAACAGATTATAACACACAAAATAATAGGTTTGGGTTATAGGGTTATAGTCTCAACTTCCCAATATGTCAACTGTTTATTAGGTGGAAATCACGTCTGGTTTTCCTGGGGAGGGTCTCCTTTTCTCTAACTGGCCCTCTGTTCCTTTCCAGTGTATTGATGACATACGTTGCGAACTGTCAACACATATTCTGCCTGCTCCAATATTAAACACAACAGATTTTTAAAATGTGATTATTTTTTCACTTACAAAGAGGAAAATATTATTGATCAAGGCTCCTGACTTTGCAGAATACACTATTATATAACTGGTATAATATAAAGTCTTGTGATTAGTGCATTTACAGGCATTCTCTTAATTTACTAGCATAACAAATTTGGCTGTAGATTTTACTTTCATCCTTCTCTTTCCTCTCTAGGCGTTACTTTTCATTTTGTTTGTTTTATTTACCTCTTTGATATTCTTATTTGATTCCCTGAATACATGCTATTTTATCTTCCCAAAATGCTGTCCTCTTTTACCACAATTCACGTTGTAACTGAAATAAGCAATGTCCTCAAAAATTAAATTGATGGGAACAGCGTATTAGATGAATTTTCCCGTTAGCTATATCGTCCACATAGAAATGGCTGTGTGGCAAGGTATTATCTCTACAGGGTTTTCTGTAATGAAAATTTTATAAGTTGTGAAACTCTGAGGTAAAATTTAACCTTAATTCCTAAGGATATTTCTAAAGTAATTAAAACAGAAAACTTTATTTATCTTAATTGATATTTTTTAAAAAACCTAGTGTTTACACTTCAGCCCTGAAAACAAGAACAAACTGCTACTCTCTGTTGGCAATTTGCACAAAAATAGAGTGGGGGCAGGATAAAGAAAGGATGAGGGTAGAGATAAAAATATTAAAAGCATAATAATATTATAGTAATGACTGAGTTTACAAATAAGTTATACAATAATTGCATGTGATAGGAACTAGCATATTTTACCACAGAAAACCTTAATTTATACTGGAATGATTTTCAGTGGAGTACATAGTAGTTATAATAATAGTTATCAAATAATAAGTATTCGATAATAATAATATCAAACCTATGCCAAGCATGATGCTAAACAGTAATAATCCTTTTAACAGCAGAGACATATATTCCTGGCTGGCTATGCAACCGGACAATGTAGTTGTTGTCCTTCTGCTAGAAAGGCTAAAAATAAGATGTTTGTTATCCAAACCCCCTTACCGTTAGCTCTTGTCAATAAGGGAAAGAAATGATGAGAGGTATGGGCAAAGATTTTCTTTCTTGAAAAATGAGAAAGGCACCAAGCCACTTACTGTCTCTTCAATCGTCTCTACCTCTGTGATGCTGTCATTTGAGAATGAGATGCCTAGGGCTGCAGTCATCCTCATGAAACCCTGAGTGAGGGCCCAGAAGAAGACAGGCAGGGCAGCGCAGTGGTTTCATGTCTTAAGCTGCTGAACCAATCTAGAATCTATTGCCTCTAAGACTTCTACCTATACAAGATTATCAAATGCTTTTATTATTTAAGCAACTACCAGGTATTTTGTTATTTACATTCTTATGCTTTAGAATAAAACAAAGCAAAATGTCGTACGAAGCAAAATGTGGGTGAAGGAATGGAAGGACAGAAGAGTGGACCTGCTCAAAGCCACAGCTAGAAAGAAACAAACACAGTTTTCACCCAGGCACTTTTGTGTTCAGTGTCTTAATGCCTACTCTACGTTGTCTTTTATTTCCAAAGGGAATGGTTTCTTCTTCATTCTAATTTGTTCCAATTTAACCCCTTTTTTCCCCTCCCCTTCCTTATACCCAAGTTTGGTTCTTTATCCCATCCTGTAGTAATGTTTGAAAATATTTAAATGTCACAGTACCTTTAAAACCAATTGACCTATAACTTTCCCCAATAACTTCTCTAGACATATTGGGTTGACCAAGAAGTTCATTTGTTGTTTTTTCATAAGATGGTTCTAGTAGCACTTAGTTGTCTTTAACTTGATTTGAAACAATTTTGTTAGATTGTATTGTGACAACTGTCATATCATCGTGCATTTACAATAAAACATCAAAATTGGTGAAATTTTATGTAGTCATTTTAATATCAAAGATGGAAGAAAAGTGACATTTTTGGCCTATCATGCTTTATTAGTTCAAGAAAGATAAAAACACAACTGAAATGCAAAAAAAAAAGATTTGTGCAGTGTATGGGCAAGGTGCTGTGACTGATCAAACATGTCAAAAGTGGTCTGTGAAGTTTCATGCCAGAGAGTTCTCACTGGATGATGCTCCATGGTCAGGTAGACCAGTTGAAGTGGATAGAGATCGAATTGAGACATATTCAAAATATCTAAATCGATAAAGTTATCGGTTAAAATAAAAATGTGTCTTTTATTTTATAGAAAAATCCATACGGACTTTTTGGCCAACCCATTACTTCATTCATTTATCCATTCATCCCAAACACTCATTCACTGAGCTTCTGCTGTGTGTCAGGCCCTGAGATAAGTAGCAAGGACTAGTCCCTAATAGTTGAGTCACACATGTACCAATACATGAAACACTGTATGCTAATATATTGTATAAAATACATACAGTGAACAAGCTATAATTTTAGCAGAGGAATAAAGCAACTGGCTCTGTCTGGAGTATCTTGAAATTCATAGGGGCAT
>PVKM010002653.1:0-63135 GCA_004027735.1 Carollia perspicillata | reverse complement strand
GGGAATGGGGGGGTGGGTGATGGGAAAGCGAGGGAATATGTCAGCCAAAGAGAAAGAACAAGTTTCACAGCATCTCTCAGTGTCTGGCACATCGGGGCCGCCACCTACAGGTGGCCTCCGTGAGTCTGCTCACTTCTATTTGGGCAGGGGTGGGTCGTGGGCATTCAGTGGGGCAGAGGAAGCAGGTAGGTAGGGAGTTCTGTGCAATTAACTATTTTGTTCGCCAGAGCAGGCCTAGGAGTGGGCAGTAGTTAAGTGAGCATGGCACCCTGAGTAACGAGTAGCTAGCGCTCTGGCTGCTGGGCGTGCCGTCCCTATGGGGCACCCGTCAGGCGACTTCAGCTTGACTCTGAGCATTAGAGAACTCTCCCACTGCACCTTTGCCCGTTATTCACAGAAACTCTCTCCCCTGTTTCTAGGAGAAAAAAAAAGTGCGTTCGCTACATACAAGGTGAAGGCAGCTGCCTCAGTCCACCCTCTTCAGATGGAAGCTTACTAGACTCGCCTCCTCCCTCCCCCAACCTTCTAGGCTCCCCTGCCCAAGACGCCAAGTCACAGACTGAGCAGACCCAGCCTCTCTCGCTGTCCCTGAAGCCCGACCCCCTGGCCCACCTGTCCATGATGCCTCCGCCGCCCACCCTCCTGCTTGCCGAGGCCGCCCATGGCAAGGCCCCTGCCCTCTGTCCCAACGGGGCCCTGGACCTGCCTCCCGCCGCTTTGCAGCCGCCTGTCATGCCCTCCTCATCTGTTGCACAGCCGTCGACATCTTCCTTACATTCCCACAGGTCTCTGGCCGGGCCCCAGCCCCAGCCTCTCTCCCTGGTAACCAAGTCTTTAGAATAGCTCCAGCTGCATTAGCCCTGGTTGTGTTGTGTAGTGCTTCACTTCGCTTCGCTTGATTTCTCCCCTCTTCTGGAAGGTTTTGTTTTGTACTCTTAATTTTGTGCCACGTGGCTACATTAGTTAATGTTTATCGAGTTCATTGGTCAATATTTGACCCATTCTTATTTCAATTTCTCCTTTTAAATATGTAGATGAGAGAAGAACCTCATGATTCTACCAAAATTTTTATCAACAGCTGTTTAAAGTCTTTGTAGCGTTTAAAAAATATATATATATACATAACTGTTATGTAGTTCGGATAGCTTAGTTTTAAAAGACTGATTAAAAAACAAAAAGGAAAAAAAAATGAAGCAATTTTGAAGCAGCCCTCCCGAAGGAGTTGGTTCTGTATTATTTGTATTAAATACGAGCTTGCGAACCAATCATTTTACATCTGGTTTTTAAACCACAAGGGCACGACGAATGCAGTGCCGTTCCCTTTTTTTTTCCTCTGTGAAACAACTTTCATTGTGATGTTACTTGTTATTGTTTAAATGTACAGAAACAAAGGGTTAAAATGTGTTAATATACCTTGTTCCATGGTGTTGTTCTTTTGGGGGGAGGGGATGCTACTCAACAATGAATGGGATCGCAACGCTGTCGGACCAGTAGTATTTATTGCTTTAGAGATTGCTTGTCGGCCCTGTACGTCGTCCCTTTTAAAATATGTTTTCCTTTTTCTTGAAACTGTATAAAGTTTTTCCCCCCCCTTAGCATCAGCATCTTATATATAACAACTCATTTGTACAAGGTTTTTAAGTTTATATATAAAATATGTATATATATTTTTGTTTCCCTTTTTGATTCTTTTTTTTTTTCTGTATGAAACCCAGACGCCGCCAAATGGACATGAATAGTTGCATTAAAGGATCAGTAGCATTAACAAAAGTTGCTTTAAAAGCCATTATGTGAAACAAGACTTGAAAATTAGCGAGGGACTCTTAGCGACGCTGTACGAGCAACAGCGGGAACCACCCGGGCTCCCCTTGAACTCACAGCCCAATGCCCTGCCCCCTGAGGGCGTGGACTGACTGTGCAAAACTTTATGTGCCAAAATTCTCAGTGACTTCAGCTTTCTCCCTCTTTCTGATGCTGTACTTTTTGTTCATCATGTTTTGCTGTGATGTTACATAGGTAGATTTGTATGTAGTTTTAATGTCACCTATAACAAGATGTGTTTGGTAGCAGATTGTCCAGAAAAGCATTTTAAATGAAGAGGTATAAACCCTTAAGGGCCAAAATTCTGTATATTAGATTACTCTTAAAGGAAAAACCAGCTGCCGCTTTTATGTACACATACGACATACAAGTAGGTAGCAGACTTTAAAAATAAGAAAACCTAGGCATGTTGATGTTGCAAAATGCTGTATAAAGCTGAAACCTGTTCATTCAGTGCCATTGTAGTTGACATGAAGCGATTGTAAAACTGTCTCCGATTTTTCTCTGGTTTATTAAGATGCTAACTATAACATTTTTTTTTTGTGAATACTTTGAATGTTTCCTAACAGTTGTGATGTTACTGTTCCGTTTTATGCTCTTATTCCAATTTCATTTTTAATGGTTTGGAAGCCATTTTTGTAATGAATAAATGTTCATGCTGTACAGTATCTGTAGCATGCCGTGCTGGATGAATAAAAGCAACTTAGTGTGTGCAGATAAAGGCTGGTCACTTGTTTCTGTGATTTGCATTTTCTCCCTGGGGAAGCTTGATCCACCTTCGCCAAGAACCACGTATTCCCAAGCTGGAACTGCAGATCACGTGCTGGGATGGGTGGTAGCTGGTGACTGAGATACCAGAAAGTGGTCTTGAACTCTCGAGGGATTGCTGCTCTCCGCCCCAGCCCCCATTTGTAATGCCCGTTTGGCATACCTTGTGTGCTGTAAGTTCATTTCTGAAAGCAAAGCACAGTTACTAACCAAACGTCACTGCTCTGGATGTGAAACAGCCACTCTGATACAGCCTAGTTGTCCCATTCACATTGAGCCCAAGGGATTGAGTTCTGGTTAATGAGATAGTTCACCAGGAGTGGATTTAAGAAACCACGATGCTCTCCTTTAAGGACCATCGATGTGGATGTATCCTAAGTTCTAAGAGTTTCACGCAGGCAGAGGTGGCCAGGGCATCTGCTTGAAACCCTTTCTCTGGCGGTGAGCAGCTGCTGAGCAAGAAGCAATTGAGAAAATTGGATCCAGGTGATTTACCCAGAAGTCTGTGCAGAGTTCTTGGCCATCTGGGGGACCCAAGTTCTTGGGCTCTGCCCTGGCCAGGGTGCGAGGTCATTACCATTACCAATCAGGGGCCACAGTAAAGATCTTGGTAAGGGTTCTGTGGCATTCATTTCTCAGGCTGACCAGGATGGATGGATGGATACAGTGTTCACTTATCGAGGACAATCAAACCTTCAAAGGACGTGAATTTCCGCAGGCGTGGAAGCTGTTGCCGTTGCCACCGTTGTCATCTGAACATTGAAGTTCTTCAGAAGCGCTGCTCTGCACCCGGTCATTCTTGTTTTGTAAAATCGCAGCATTTCGTTTTTGCTTTCAGCTTTGTATTTCCAGGGAGGAGTGATGCTGTGTTTTGCACACCAGCCTCCAAGTGACCTGTGAAAACACAAATAAGAACAATTTCTGTGTGTGGGGTGCGTAGCGGCCCACGCTGCTTCTCACATTTTCTCATTTCACCCCAGCACTGCCACCCAGGGTGGGTATTACTCTCCCCTCTGTGCTCTGCTTTTTGTTCTGAAACCTGTTCTAGAGACTTAGGGCTTGTGCCTTGTCCAGGGTCACATGCCCCACTCACTTCCCCTCTAGCTACAGAGGTAAGCTACCTGGAAGTATGTCTGCCTTTCAGAGATGTAGTTTCCCTCAGCCTGGAGGGTTCTACTCGGCTGCGGCAGCCCCACTCCCCGCTTCCTCCCTGAATGCGCTGTCATCCTCAGGTCTCACCGGACACATGACTGTAGACAAGGGCAGGTGACGTCTCCCTCCAGTGTGCTTCCTGTTCTCCCCTCCCTTTAACACCCTCACCCGAGGTCCTGTCAGTGCTCTGACGCCACTCTCCTGTGGACATGGAGGGCCCGGTAATTCTGCGCAGTGGGGGACTGTCCTATGCATTGTAGGATGTAAGCACCCCTGGTCTCTCACCACTAGCTGCCAATAACCTGCTCCCCCACAACCCCAGTCATGAAAACCAGAAATACCTCTAGACATTGCCAAATGGCACCTGGGGGCCAAAAGCACTCCTGGTTGAGAACCAGTGCTCTAGAGAGCCCTCCGAGAGGACGGCCCTGTGGTCCCTGTGTCCCCTGCCATGGGTAAGTGCCTGGCGCGGGGAAGGGGCTCCATAAATACTTGTCCACTGAAGGAATGAACAAAGTTGGCCAATTCAACACCTTTATTACAGGGAGCAGGAGAAGGGAGATTTTTCATAATCCCTCCAACCATACTGGAATGTAACCCGGGGCCCCTGTTACAAAGGCCAAAACAGAAAAAGCCAGGAGGGCATAGGGTCGCTCCTTCTGCCGTCAGCCAGCCTGAGTGCAGCTCTCTAAAATTCAAAATATAGGTCACTAGCCCCATGCTTACGGCCCTCCCTCCAATGCTCGTACACTTTAGGGAACTTCACACCCTAACATTTCCACCCCCCCCAAACTTGTCTCATTCTCGACAGTCCAGGTTCCAGTCTCCCAAAGGCAGCCCGAGCCTTAGCTCGTCAACACTCCTGTGTTCAGCAGGGTGATTTTGGAAGCTTCAAGTGTTTTAAACTGAGCATCTTTTTGTTGCATCCATAAGAAATGGATCCGTGGGGTTTTGGTTCTGAGCGACCCTGAGATGACGTCTAGGAGCCTGTAAGTCGCAGGCTCAGAGCCACACATCGCTTCTGCCTGATGGGGCAGGCCTGGCCCAGTGGGTTTGCCTTTGGCAGAGTCTATTTGTCTCCTGTGGCTGCCGTAGCAAATCAACACAAACTGGGCGGCTTCCATCAGCCGCTGTCCCAGCTCTGGGGGCAGGAAGTCAGGAAGCAGATGTGTCTTCGCTCCAGATGTTCCAGAAGCCTCCTCTGTGACACGTCTATTCTAGCATGTGGTGGCGGCCTGCAGTCCTGGGTGTTCCTTATCTTTTTGCCAAATCACTCACATCTCTGCCTGTATGGTCAGATCACTGCCTTCTCTGTGTCTGTCCCAAAAGTCCCACTGCTTCTCATAAGGACCCGTGTGACTGTACTTGGAGGACCCTGGACAAGCCAGTATCTCTAGATCTCTAGACCGTGAACATCATCACATGTTTTGCCATATAAAATAATACAGGCTGTAGGGTTAGGATTGGACGCGTATTTCAGGGAGCCACCCTTCAGCCCACTGCAAGCATTTGCCAGTTCCGGGACAACTGCGGTCTTTGCACAGGACTCTCCAGGGTGGGCTGTTGGCAGTGGTTTGGGACAAGCCTGTGTGAAACTGGTTACTATAGTAGATGGGTTTCCATTTGGATAATGGCAGGTGCACTTCTATTCTCATGATGTGGATGCACATGGGGTCAGAAGGGGCTTTCATCCAGATCCAGGGTTTGAAGAGAGGAAGCACCTGGGAGCAGGGCAGTGACCCTGACCTTGGAGAGTCCTCCATCCAACACCCTCACCATGAGTCCTTGGATACTTTCTTCACCTCTCTGAGCCTCTCTTTCTTCAGCTGACAAGTGGTGACAGTAGAACTCATCTGACAGAGTCTTACGAGGCCGAGGATGGAGAGAGCCTGGAATCGTAAATCAGAAAAGTGTTTATTATTATCATGAAAGCAGAAGGCCAGTCACAACCGTTGCTTTCCTTATTTATTTCTCGTTGGGGTTCTGCTAGTCCTGCAAGTAGAGAATCACAGAGACTTAGACACATCCTCATTGTTGAGGGACCGTGACCTAGGACGTGGTGACTCACCTACCGTCAGTCATCTGACCTGAAACTTCATGGCCCCATGAAAATTTCTTCCACCCTTCGGGGAGCCACAGCTTGGGCCAGGGAGCTTTATGTGGCACAGAAATGTGTTTTTAATTAAAGCCCTTTGGAAAGAAACTAAGAAACAGCCTAAAAGCCCCTTGTGAATGGTGCAAGGCAAGTGCCAGAACCCAGAGCTGGGGCTTACTTAACAAGCGGGGTCTTAGATTCGATTTTCTAAAGGAGTCCCGTCTGGGGTTGGCTTCTGCCTCTCCCGTTCCTGGCATTCCCGGCCCATGGCGGTGGCGGTGGCCTGCAGGAATTCCGGCGCGGCTGAGGGGCAGCACAGGCGAACTCTGGCTCTGGAGTGTGTGGGTTTTTTAAAGCTGGAATTTTGTGAGGACGCTTGATGGGAGCTGTCAGTAGGCACATTGATTGATTGATCGATTCATTCATTCAATGACTATTTCCTGAACATCTATTTGCACCAGTTACTCTGCTAGGAGCTGGCACACAGGTCTTGGTATAGTCAGCTTTTTCTCCGTTTTTCCCGCTGAGCTCACTCCCACACCATCCTTTAGGACAGAGCCTGTAAGGAAACAGGCCACCAACATTCCCAAGGCCTGGACACGCTGCTCACTGGGGAAGTGGCTCTATGTAAGGATAATGACAGCAGGACATGCTGACAACTCGACCTGTGTTTCTCATGTAATCCTCATGGGGACAGAAAGTGCTTTTATGTTCATTTTACAAAGGTAGAAAGTGATGCCTAGGGAGGTTAAGTGGCTTTCCGGAAGGCACATATGTGTGAACCATTGAGCCTAGGATATGAACCCTGGTAGCCTGACTTGGGAGTCTGCACAACTAAAGACAGATCCCTGGGAAGATACAGACCACCTGAGTAGCTGGAAAGAGGTGAAGGGCGGAGCTAATTTGATTCATGGCCTTTGCTATGAGACCACCAGGTGTTCTCTCTCTCTGTCTGTGCTCAGGAGTTTTTTTCCTCATTCTGATTTCCGTGCATGTATTAACCATAAAGACAGCTGATGATTGGACCATCAGCTGTCTTTACAGGGACCAGAGCTAGTTTAGACTCAGCACTAAAAGCTGTAGAACCCTAGGATTGGAAGAAAATTAGAAGTAATGTATATTCTAATATTCTAGATACATGTAATAGGTTTCTCAGACTTGATAGGTCAGGAAATCAGGTTAGTGGATCAAGGGCAGCATTTTAAAAACATAAAATGGAGTGACATAGAATCTATTGCTTCGCGCCCCCGCCCCCGCCTTACATTTCAGCTCAGATGAGGTCTCCTGTGTGAGTCAGAGTAGGCTAGACCAGCGGTTTTCAGCCTTTTCCATCTCGTGGCACACACAGACTAATTACTAAAATTCTGTGGCACACCAAATAATATAATTTTTGCCGGGCTGACCAAAATATAATTGGTACAATTTTGATTCATTCACACAAGATGGCTATTGTCATATATTGGCTGTTCTCGTTTTTTTGTTGTCATTGTTTGACAGTCTCAGGGAAAAGAGGTCAGTGCCTCTGACTAAATAGTCAGGTGTTGCGTGTGTTGAAAATTCTTGCAGCACATGGGTTGAAATCGCTGGGCTAGACTGTGCTTCTATTACCAAACAGACCCTAAAAAATAATGGCTTCACCAAGTTTACTTCTCAGCCACCTCAGAGACACCTCCCAGCCCCATGGACGAGGGAGAGAATGGAAGACCACCAGGACATCCCATAGACATGGAAGTGACGAATGTCCCTTCTGCCCATGTTCCATTGGCTAGAACTCAGTAACGAGCTCTCAGTGACCTAACAACAGAGGTGGCCGAGAAACGTCGAGAAGCACGCAGATGTGAATGGCCACCGATAACCTAACCCACGTCTTCCTTACTAGCCCTGTCCCTCTTTAGCAGAGCTCCCCTGTGTGACGCTCATAAGCCTTGTGTATAATTTACGTATATGACACAAATTTGAAGTTATGTGCTTATTTGTTTTTCTGTTTCTTGTCAATCTTCCCTGCTCTCTAGACCAGGGGTTGTCAAACTGTATGGCCTGCAGGCCAGACCAGGCTGTGTTTGTAGGGATGCAAGTTAGGAACAATCTTCTATTTTAAAAGAATTGCAGAATTATTATTTTCAACAGAGACTGTTTGTGGCCCATAAAGTCTAAAATATTTAATACGTAGCTTTTTACAGAAAAAGCCTGCCCACCCCAGTTCTAGAAGGTAAGCTTCCGGAGGGCAGAAATTGTGTCTCTTTGCCCCCACTCTACCCACAGAACTAAGAACACAGTCTGATACCCGGCAAGTGCTCAGTAGGTATTGGTAACAAGTGAGTGAAACTTATTTTTAAAGGGTGTCTTTTGATGAGCAAAACTTTTTCAGTTTAATCAAGTCTAATTTCTCAATCTTTTATGGTTGATGCATTTAAATCCCACTTAATATTTTATCTCTTCAAATGTATGAAGATATTCTCCTTTTTTTCTAGAAGATTCGTTGTAGGTCTACAGTCCTCCTGGAACTGATTATGCTGTATGACAGTGTTACCGCCGTTGGGGTTCTTGGGTTTCCCAAGATAAAGATTGAGAGCAAACCCCAGAGAAATCTCCAGATGGGTGTTATTAAGCTTATGCCCAAGCACAGGGAAGGCAGCACAGAGAAAAGGAAGGTCCCCTGAACTGGCTCGGGCGCTGGCTCTGCTTGGATGCCTGTATGAGGTAGGAACAAGGCAGGCTTGCTGGAAAAGTCAGGCTTTTCGAAAAGGGAGGGCTTGTGGAATTTTCCATGTCAGGGTAGGGAGAGCAAGCAGTGAGAAGGGAGATAAAATTCTGCTGAAGGGGTGGTGACCTTCTTGTGGTCAGCTCATCCTCTGGCCACCCGGTCTTCACTTGGTTTTCCGGCTACCCGGTGTTTTTCCCATTCCCGGGCCCAAGTCCTTACACTGTCTCAGTAGGAGACAGGGGCAAAGTTCATATTTTTTTTCTCTGTGGATATGTGACTGACCTAGCATAGTTCAAATGACAGTACGTTTGTGTATCTGTTTCTCGACACACTATTCCTTTGATATTTTTCTACCTTGATGCAGATACCACACTGTTTTAATTACTCTCTCGGTCATAAGTCTTGCTCTCTGGCATATAAGTCCCTCAGTTTTGTTCTCCATCAAGATTATCATGACTTTCTTGGCCCTTTGCATCTCCTTATAAATATTAGAATTAGCTTGTCAATCACTGTACCCGCACACACGAACGCACAACCTGCTGGACTTCTTATTATGACTACAATGAATCTGTTGTACAATTTGGGGAGAACTGACTTCTTAATATCAAGTCTTCTGATCCATGAACGCGGTCTCTCCCTCGATTTATCTAAGTATTCCTTCATTTCCCTCAACAACGTTGTATTAGTTTGGTGGGGCGGCCATAACAAAAACCCCAGGTGGAATGGCGTCAGCAACAGAAATGTATTATCTCACAGTGCTGGAGCCTAGTAGTCCAAGTTCAAGATGTTGGCAGTTTTGGTTTCTTCCGAGACCTCTCTCCTTGGCTCGCAGATGGCCGCCTTCTTGCTGTGTCCTCACAAGGTCTTTCCCCCGTGTGTGTCTGTATCCAAATCTCCTTTCCTACCAAGGACACCAGGCATGTGTGATTGGGGCCTAGCCGTGTGACCTCCTTTACCTTGATCACCTCCTTCAAGGTCCTGTCCCCACATGCAGTCACATACACAGCTGCAGGGAGTTGGGACTTCAACCTGAACTGGGGGGTGAACCTATGAGCAGATCAGCTCATAACAAATGCTTTCTGGTTTTACATATAGAGATTTTGCTCATCTTTCATTGAATTTATTCTTAGATATTTGATGTTTTTTAAAAGTATACATAAGTGGTATTTAACAATTTTTATGTTCTAATTGATCATTTCTAGTATGTGTTATTCCTCATTTTTATAAATTTACCTTTTATATAATAGTCTTGCTAAATTCACATATGAATTCTGATAGATTAATTTTAGCTTCTATGGATGTTTCTACCCATGTAATTGCATTATCTGCAAATACTGACAGCCTTATTTTATTTTTTCCACCCATCTTTATACTTTTTTTCTTTATTACATTGGCAAGAGCCTCCAATAGAATGTTGAATAGTAGTGGGATATTGGACTTCCTTGTCTTTTTCTTTTTTTAATTATATTTTATTGATTATGCTATTACAGTTGTACTGACTTTTCTTCTTTTGCCCCCCTCCACCCAGTCCCCCTACCCCCTCAGGCAATCCCCCCACCATTGTTCATATCCATGGGTCGTGCATATAAATTCTTTGGCTACTCCATTTCCTGTGCTGTACTTTACCTCCCCATGGCTATTCTGTAACTACCTCTTTGTACTTCTTCATCCCCTCACCTCTTCACCCATTCTCCCCCTCCCGCTCCCATCTGACAACCTTCCAGTAACTAACTTCTTTTCTCTTGCTTTTACAAGTCTTTCTTCATCTTTATCCTTCGGCCTTTTAATAATGATGTGCCTTGGAGTGGGCCGCTTTGCATCCATCATAATTGGAACTCTTCTGTGCTTCCTGGACTTGCATGTCTATTTCCTTCACTAAATTAGGGAACTTTTCCTTCACTATTTTTTTCAGCCAGATGTCTAATTTCTTGCCCTTTCTCTTTGCCTTCTAGTACCCCTCTGATGTGAATGTTGGATCTATTAAAGTTGTCCCAGAGGCTGTTTATACTATCCTCATTTTTTTGGATTCTTTTTTTCTTCTTGTTCTTCTGATTGGTTGTTTTTTGCTTCCTTGTGTTCTATATTATCAATTTGATTCTTGGCTTCATTCATTCTATTGTTGTTTCCCTGTAAATTGATCTGTATTTCAATTAGTGTATCCTTCATTTTTGATCAGGTCTTTTTTTATGCTGCTGAGTCCTCTCTAAATTTCTTGAGCATCCTTATAAACAGTGTTTTGAACTTTGCATCTGATAGATTGCTTATCTCCATTTTGGTTAGCTCTTTTCCTGGAAATTTTATCTGTTCTTTCATTTAGGCCATGTTTCTTTGTCTCTTCATTTTGGCAGTCTCCCTGTGTTTGTTTCTATGCATTGGACAGAGTTGCTTTGACCCATGTTTTGGTAGTGTGACTTAATGTAGCAGGTGTCCTGTAGGGTCCAGTGGCATAGCCTCCCTTATCATTCAAGCTGGGTACTCAAGGGGTGCCCTCTGTGTGGGCTGAGTACACTCTCCTATTGTGGTTGAGCCTTGGTTGCTGTAGGCAGATCAATGGGAGGAATTTATCCAGGCCAGTCAGCTACAAGGATTGGCTGTGACCACTTATCACCACCTTCCACCCTCCATGGAGGATCAGCTGTACAGGGACATAATGGTGCTCTGATATGGTCCGTTGCTGTCTACTGGGTTTGTTGGCCCTGGGGTTTCCCAGGTGGTGCAGGCCAAGGTCAGCCCCTACCTGTGTTTTGCCTGAGGCACCCTGCCTGAGCTGTAAAGCAATCTGTGATGGCTGCTATTTGTGCTGGGCTTGGAGATTCCCAGGTGAAGCCAAGCTGTAACTCTAATCTGGCGGCTGCTAAGGCTCACTGAAGCCAGCTGTTGCTTGTTTGATAGGATTTAAGAGTTAAGACCAGCCATTCTTAAGGAAAAGCAGCTTGGGCAGGCCCATACGTTGGGTGGGGTGGAGCCTCTGTGGATCTCCAAGGTGGGTCACACACGTTGATGGAGTCTCAGATATGGCACCAGCTTGCCAACACTGGGGGGGGAGGGTTACAAAAAGGGACAATGGCCTCTATTCGCCTTGATGCCAGACACTTCAGTCTCTCCCTGTGTGCTCCTGATGCCCTTCCAGCTGCCACCCCAGTGCTGGATCTCAGAGGGAGCGAGTCTGAGTAGGTAAGTCCATGTGTGGGTTCCCCAAGAGGAACTGCTTGGGCTCCAGCAGCCTCCTCAACCGGCTCAATCCCTGCTGGTGTTTGCCGCCAGAAGTTGTGAGGACCTGTTTTCCTGGCACGGGAACCCTGGGACGGGGGCCTGGTGTGGGCCTGGGACTCCTCGCTCCCGAGGTATTCCTCTGAATTTTTATCCACGTAGGTGTGGGTCCAGCCCTTTCTGCGTCCGCACCCGTCCTGCCAGTCTGGATGGATGTGGTTTTTTCAATTCTGTAGTCATCAGACTTCCATTCAACTCGATTTCTGTTGTTTCTGAGTGATGGTTATTCTATATTTTAGTTGTAATTTTGATGTGATTGTGCAGAGGCGAGCCATGTCTGCCTACATCGCTGTCTTGCCTGGAAGCCGTCTTTTTTCTTAACTAAGGGGGAAATAGTCACTATTTCACTATTAAGTATAGTGTCAGCTGTAAGTTTTTGTAAATACACATGATCAAATTAAGGAAATTCTTTTCTAGCTTAGTTTGTTGAGACTGTTTATCACAAATTCATCTAAAGAGTGAAAAGGCAAACCACACTTAGGAGACAATATTTATAACATTTATCTGACAAAGTACTGACTGATATTCAGGAGTATAAAAATTTGCTAAAACTCAAAAGAGAAGAACAACTTAATTGGAAATGGGCAAAAAACCACCACAACAAAAATGAGACTAGGTAATTTACAAAGAAGGATGTTTCCATAGCACGTGTTTCACTTGATCAGATGATTTCTAGCAGCTTCATTCATAATGGCCCCAGGCTGCACACAACCTAACTGTCCCTCGGTAGTAGAATGGATACATAAATGGTGGTTTTCACGTACTAGATGGGCAGTTCCAATCCAGGGCCCTCAAGATTCCTCTGTTTTTTTTCTCACGGACGACATTTGCCCCATTCCACTGAAACGCTGAAGGTGTTGTTGGATGGGGGAGGGGACAGAAGGCCTGTCTGTCCTGTGCACTGCATGGAGCAGGTACTAAACCCCTGTAGCTACGATTACAGCACGGTGTATAGTCCCAGGACTCGGGAGCAAGTCGCCACAGGTCAAAGTCACGAAACAAGTCTTTTGAAAAATGGCGGAATGCCCCTTGTTCATTTGACTCACGGAGTTATGAAGAAATCAGGCTAAGCAATGCCAGCTTCCTCTGGATTTTAAAGGTGGTGATGGCTGCTACTTAAAACAAGCCATGCGGTGCCCACCCCCTTACCCACATTCCTGTTAGCTTTATGGCACCAAGTGTAGAAGGAAATTCGCAGTGAAAAGTGTGGATGGAGTAGGACTTCTGAAATGGTCTCTAAGGGTAAATAATAATAAAACAGATTAAATTTCTACTAATAAGTTTTTAGGTAATACTCTGCTAGAAACCATTCTGGAGTCTGTATTTGGAGGCCAGCGTTGGAAGGGAGGGTGGAAGGGGGAAATCATGGGCATGTTAGTGAAATTCGAGCCTACTCTTGAGGTCAGGGGGTGGAGGAGGCTCCTTGTGTAGCCCCCATCCCTTCCTGGGTCATCGGAATCCCCAAGAAGGAGGCATGGAGACATGTAAGGTCCGTCCTGGGCGGGAATTCCAGGAGGGCTTTGTAGGCGAGATTAGCTGCTCTGAATGGAATCAGACTGTCTCCTCTCTGAGAGCTGGAGAGGACCAGTGGAAACTGAAGCCCCGGAGAAGGGGCCTCAAGAGTTTCTTGCCTGAAGCCACACAGCTGGGTGCTGGCAGGGCCTCGGCTAAACGCCGTGATTCCTTGCAATCGAGACCAGGGATCTCTCCAGTAACCACCTGCTGCCTTGAACTCCTTCCTAGCTGGCTTTGATGTGGGGAATGTTGAGTCCGCTGCCAGCTCTGAGACTTGTTCCCAATCGGGTTGGTGTCCAGATCTATGGGCTCCAATGTGACGGAGGATTGGAGTGTGGAGTTCCCAGAAACACAGGGGCCACCTGTTAGCGGGCGCCTCCCGTGGGCCAGGCACCACACTAGGCTCCCGGGCATGTGGCACAGCGTGTGTTATGTTCTTTATTCTTCATCCAAATACTATGATGGAAGTCTTCCTATTGCCATTGTCATGGGAAGGGGCTCAGAATCATGTTCAGCATCAACCCGCTGAAAAGTGGTTCAGCTGGGGTTAACATTAGGACAATGACTGAGAGCCTGTTCTCTTCAGTTGCCGAGCAAATGAAGAACCTGAAGGAGAAACAGAGTCCTGACATTTCCCTGAGGCTTGGGAAAAACTGTTGGGAGTAGGCTGATGGGGACATACGTCCACTTAGGAGAAACGGGGCTGCCCCATTGGGAGCCTCATGTCCTGTGGCTCCCACACCTGTGAGTTAGGGTGGCACGTTGCAGGAGGTTACTGAGTGGCCCCGAGGAGCTGGATGCCTCTCATGGTGAGTCTCAGGGAGAGATCGCACCCCAGTCCAGCCCCAGTGCAACCCCTGAGAACTGCCAGAGGCCAGGTGGATGGCAGGGCCGGGCACTTGGGGGCTCTGACTGCAGCTCCCCAAGGTGATGCTGGTCAGTCTCCCAGTGCCTCCAGGCTATTGGGCGTCTGAGGAGGAGAGGTCGCCTTGGGAGCAGACAGCATGGCCTCTGCAGATGCCCTCTGTCTTCCTCGGGGGAATGGGCTGGGCCGCCAGACTGCATCCTCCCGAGGGCCGCCCCCCCTACCCCCCCACCTTATATAATGGCACATTATACAACATCGCAAAGCAGGTGGTATTTTTAAAGACAGCAAGTGAGCATTTTTTTGGCCTAAATTTGGGAATGAAACAGATGGATTTTTAAGACTCTGGGCTTTTCCTATGAATAGTAACCGTTGTTCTCTGCTTTTAAACACCAGTTTCAAGACCACCTCCAGCAACCAATCAGCACTCTATTTAATTATAACAAAATTCTTAGCTCTGTCTGCTTCTGCTTGGACAAGTGGGGGGCACTGGATCAATTTCTGGAGCCAGGCAGACTTGCCAACAACAATTTTCCTTTTCCCAGAGGGCCTCGGAGACCTGGAGCAGGTTCCAAGTCCTTCCTCTCCTCCTGCCCAGCGTGGGCTCCCTGACAGCGAGTTTAAAAAGGGTTATAGAGAGGCAGATAAATGCTGGGCTTGTTGCAGCCTTCCTGACAGCGCCGACCCCCACGCCAGTGAGCTCATGCCGCCTCGTTATGGTTGGTGCCAGATTTTTTCCATTAACAGGTAATTGAGTAGAAACTAAAATAAGCGAAGTTTGTTTCATCCCTTGGATTTTCTTGCTGGGGTTTGAAAGAAAAACACTTTAGCTTCGTTAGTAGAGGAGTGTCCTTGAAAATGTATTTATGTTTTCCAAGTGATTTGTTGCTTGGTAGGTGTAATTAGTCCATTCCCCTGGCCTCTCCCTCCTTGTTTTTATTCTTTAAGGGCTATGATATGAAGAGAATAGGAGCTGGTTTCCTGGGCCCCTCACTGTCTGACACCCTGTTTTAAGAGTGGATGGGGAAGCGTGTTCCATTCATAGTAGATGGCTGGTTGTGGTGTCTCCTCTCTCTTTCTCTGGTGTACACACACACACACACACACACACACTCCCTTGGAAAATCAGTGTAGAAGCCTGTGGACCATACAGCCTCAGCATGCGACCCCCAAAGCCCTGCTGTCAGGCCCCACCCCAGGCTTGTCAGCCCCCGACCCTCACTGAGCCTTATGGGGTGCATAGGCTCCAAGTAGATGGTGTCCCTGGCTAAGGGGCAGGAAGAAAACAGAGGTGTTATCTCATTTTCCCTCTTCGCGGTTTTCTTTATGGGTGCCCAGCCCAGGTTCCAATTTCACAATTTAATATTCAAGGAGCAGACATGGAGTGAGCCTCCTCATCTCCAGTCCTGCTTCCCACCTCCCTGGGCTCCTGTCTCAGCTGCCCGGTCTGTGCCCAGTGTCATGAAGCTTCCCCATCAGCGCTGGCCCCAAATTCTTCATTAATGCTGGAGCTTCAGATGGTGAGCGTGCATGTGTGTGTATATGTGTGTGTGAGAGAGGGGGAGAGATGGGAGGGGCTGCTCCCCGTACTGAGGAGGTTTCATTGCACCTGGATCACCAGAGAATCATGGTCTTATTTTTGTCATGACCCCCTCTATCCTGGTAAATGCTAATGACCGTCACCCCCAAAGAAAATGTATGTGCTTGAGCCTTGGCCAGTGTGGCTCAGTAGCTTGAGTGCCAGCCTGCGGACCAAAAGGTCGCTGGTTCGATTCCCAGTCAGGGCACATGCCTGGGTTGCAGGCCAGGTCCTCAGCTGGGGGTGTTCGAGAGGCAACCAACTGATGCTTCTCTCCCTCTTTATCTCTCTTTTCCCCTCTCTCTGAAAATAAATAAAATCTTTATAAAAAAGAAAGAAAGAAAATGTATGTGCTTGAATACGAACAACACTCTGCATGCGTTGTCAGTAGTTTCTTGATGTGGCCCCAAGAATAAGAATCACTACAGCAGTCATGCAAGGCCCATGAATCTTGTAATTAAAGCACTCCCCACCCCTGGAATTGTTCACCCCTTCATACACCTGATACATAATTCTTTCTGAAGATGTCTCCAGAAATTTGTGACTTTCAGATGAACAAACAGAGCTCACATGCCTGCCTTCATATAATATTCAACCAATAATAATAATAATAATAATAATAATAATAACAATAACAACAACAACAACAACAACTGTAGCTAACATTTTACATCCCGGCTTTGTGACAGCACAGGGTGCCCTTCGAACAGAGATGGTGTGGATTAGATCCCTGCCGCCCATAGCTAACATTCCAGTGGAGGGTGGGGAGACAAACAATGGCCAAATAAACAAAAGGGCCACTTGAGATTTCATAAGTGCTACAAGGAAATAAACTCAGGACAGGCTGGGTAGTAACCTCCAGGGGTCAAGGAAGGCGTCTCTGGGAGGTGCCGTTTCATCTGAAAGTCGAAGAGGAGTTCTTCCAGGTCTGTCCCGCGTGGAGAGCCTGGACCCTCCCATCACAGTGCCAAGGGCCGTAAGCAGCCTCTGCTTCTCTGTCCACACAGCCTGGCACAGCTCTCTCAGCAACTCGCTTCGCCGACGGGCACACCGAGGCCTGGAGTGAGCGAGTGGCCTGGGCCGTCAGACTGCGGGGAGCGGAGCTGGAGCCAGGCCTCTCACACCCCAAGCCAGTGTCCTTCCTATTTTTTAATGGCTTTATAGAAGTGTAATTTAGAAACCAGAAAATTCACCCGTTTTAAGTGTGCCATTCAATGACTTTGAGGAGATTTACAGAGTTGTGCAACCGCCACCACAATTCAATTCCAGAACGTTTTCATCACCCCAGAAAGATCCCTTTTCTTCATTTGCATTCAGCCCGGTTCTCACGCCCAGCCCCAGGCAACCAGAGCTACTTTCTGTCTCTGTAGACGTGCCTTTTCTTCACATTTCATGTACATGGAATCACACATCGCGTGGTCTTTTGTGTCTGGTTTCTTTCACTTAGCACGGGGCTTCTCAACCTTCCATGATCATCCCCGTCTTCCCCAAGGGGAAAAAATTAAATGTAATTAAAATTCTTCCTAAAGACAGCAATTAAACACTAAGGAATATGATTTTGTCAGGTGCAGTCGAACTCGGGAGGACCACAGACCATGGTAATACTTAAAATTTTTTGCCCGCAAAGAACCAAGTTTCTCCCCCTTACAGTTTGGTTAGTGTACTATTTCTGAGGTCCATCCATGGGGAAGAGCAGCATCAGTCCCGACTCCCTTTTGATTGTTGTCTGGTATTCCATTGTGTGGATACGCTGCGTTTTGTTTCTCCATTCGCCAGTCGGTGGGCTTCAGGGGCTGCATCCACTAACACTTTTTGGCCATCAAAGTCCTCGCCCTTAAACACTATATGCATCACTCAGCTCACTCTCCGTCTGAGGGGGAGCCCGTAGGCATCTCAGCTCGGCTTCTGGAGGATGAAATCACCCCCAGTGCCTGTTTCCTCATCTGTAGACTGGAGGTGGTAGCACTTTGGCTGTGGGGTTGTCATGGCAACCATCTGAAAGCTTTGCCCTCGCAGATGCTCTGTATAATGTCAGAGGCCCTCCTCTCACCGTCTCCATGGAAGAAGGTGCCCCTTTGAAATCTGTCCCCCTTCCTTCCAGCCCCAGTTTCAGTCTGCCGCCATGGATTATGCAATGTCTGACCTTGTGATTTTCTTCGTTTTCTCTGGCGAAATTCGGGTCAAACCCAACACTGTTCTTTAACAGGAATCTCAAGTATTTCTCTCCTTTTGGCACTTGTCTTCTGTTCTCAGGGGTTGATACATTTCCAGGGATCAATTGATTTCATCTGCAGCTAAGAAACTAGGCTACTGCCGGGCTGCGGGGCAGGTAATTTGTGTGGATGCTGCAATAAAAATGAGCACTGGACTGTGAGTCCAGAGACTGGGCTTTGGACCCAGCTGGGCCACGTGGCCAAGGCCCAACTCCAGAGGCATCTGAATGAATATTTTCTACTTGCAAAGCCATTCTTGTTAAACTCATACTTGCTGGTCTCACAAAATCATGAAGAGCAAATGAGTCTACTTTGAAAGTGCCTTGCAGATGTCAAGGCTCTTGGGGAAGGGAAGACTGTAGCATATCCCCACTGCTGTGCGGGGCCTGCCCAGTGATGCTCTCCTGCTTAGGGGGTGATGGGCCGGGAAGGCGGTATGCATGTCTACATTAACAGACACCTTCCTGGGAGCCAACTGAGCATCGTGGTTAACAGGGGAGCTGTGCAGTCAGCCTGCCTGGATCTGGATCCCAGCTATGTGACTTGCTGGCAGAGCATGTTGGCCTAGTGAAGGGATATCTCTAAGCCTTGGTTGAGGAATGGGACTGAGATACTGACTGCTCCCAGGAGGCTCAGGTGGGATTAAAGTGCTCGGGCCAGTGTTGACACTTGGGGCTCTTCTGTGGACATTAGCTATTCTCACTGATACTATTTCCCCATGCTCCCTGGAGCAGAGGAGGGAAGGACCCTGGCCCAGGGTAGCCGTCCAGCAGAGAGGAGGCTTGGGCCTGCATGACGTGTGTTTGGAAGGCCACCAGACTTGGTTTTGTAGAGCACTCACAAGGCCTGAGATCCCCTATGAGAACTGATTTGCTGTGGCCTTGAAGGCCTTCAGCCTCCCAGGCCCCGGTCCAAACTCAGATACTCCACGGGAGGGCTCACAGCTTCAGCCATCTCAGCTGAGGCTCCGAGAGAGGCTGAGGGCACAGTGAGCCCCAAGGGAGGTGATGTCCTCAGAGTCAAGACCTCCTCCCTGCTGTCCCCCATTCCTGAGCCCAGCATGAAGTTCAACTTCTTGGACTTGAGTTATCCTGATTAAAGGAAGACATTAGATCAGATTGTCACAAAGGGTCTTGGCATTGAAAACAGCCTTCCCCCCCCCCAATACAGTATTTTCTTTGGGAGAGAGAAGAGGATGAAGGGTTGAATGCATGCATGCCTGAACATGAGGTCGAGGCACTCTGAAACACTTAAAATTTCATACAGTTTGTCTTCAAAGCAACTTGTCATCCCACCTTTTTTTCCTCTTGTTACAAAGAGGAAGTGACCTGGGCCAGGGGTCAGGGTGCTGGGGCAGACCACTCCCAACCAGGGTACTGGTAGATGTCTAACAACTAGCACTCCAGGGGGAAGTGTGTAGCACTTGCTAATTTCCACGGTGTAAATACCTCACCATAGCCACTGTCAATCTATCAAGGTGACATCATGTCAAAGTTGGGGAGAGATGCTCAGAGTGTAACTGTAGATAATATCTCCATGATGTAGATACAGTGGACATACATAACCTCAAAAGCATAGGTAAGAGCAAAACAAGTGATGTGTTTTGAATGTTTATCACCTTCACTGTTAGCATAATGTATTTGGTTATAAGTTCACGTAACTTAATTTTTAAAAACGGGCTCATGATGTACAGTGGAGAACCACATGCAGAAAACCAGCTAAGGAGAGAGAGGCCCAAGAGAGACACCAACCCTGCTGGCATCCTGGTCTTGGACTCTTAGCCTCCAGAAGGCTGAGAAAATGCATTTGTGTTGTTAAAGTGGAAAAAAAAACTGGCTTCCAAAAGTACTGGAAAGTGAACAATCAGCTCTCACAAGCCAGTAGGAGCTGGATCCAGCCTATTACTGCCTCCAATTAACCCATGGGCCAAAGGAGCCCTTGATGGAGTTTCTCCAAACCAGCCCCGAGGCCTTCCCCTTGCCCGCTTCTGAAGAAATCCCTTCTGAGGGCACTCACACTATAGGCCCTCGGGGTTCCAGCTCACAGACACACCCTCAGCCCCACAACACCTCTACCAAGAGAGCTGGGCTTGTCCTGCTTCAGGAAGAGGGCTCAAAGATACTCCATGTTCAGCCCGTTCGCTACTTGAGAAAATGCTAGAAACTCTCACAAAGGGAGAGTCACGTGACAGAAAGCGTTCTCAGAGGTCCCAAAAAAAGTCAAAGTGGGGAATTCCACTTTTCTTTAGGGAAGTGGAAGAGACGTCCCTGAGGTCAGATCTGTTCTCGTGACATCCGGACAGGGGAGCAGGACACTGCGGGTAACCTCTCCCCCGCCAGGACGTGAATGGAGGTCAGGGTCAAGGCCCCATGCAGGCCCTAGCCTCCTTGTGCCTGTGCTCTGTGCCGGGCCTGGCCCTGTAGAGGTAGCTGGCGGGGGGCCCTTCCTTTCAGCTCAGCCCCCTGTCCCGCACTGCCCCTACGAATCCCCGGGGCTTCCACTTGCTCCAGGGGCACACACTGGAGCATTCATCTTGGAAGAAAGGCGCCGGGCTGAATGGGCCGGGCTGCCGTCTGAAGGAGCAGCTCTGCTGCCCCAGTGACTGCCTGGCTCCTGGCCCCAGGCCATTGTGGAAGGACAAAGCTGACACACACAACAATCCCACGACAGTCTCCTCTCACCTCTTTCTTCTGTATCATTGTTATTATTACCTTTCAGACACTCCAGCTTCTTGGGCTTGTTATCTCTGGTGAGGCCTTTGGCCGAAGTGTGTGGGGGCCACGTCTCCCTCCTCGGCACCCCTCGTCCTCACGGGCCCAGCTTCACTGATGTCCTTTGACAAAATACATAAAACCGATACTGATCGGTTAACATACATGACATCTTTAAGCTTTAATCCATTTTTCCCTCTCTCGATGTGGCGGGCTGGCCTCTGTAGAGGTGCCCGGCCATTGTTCCCCGTCAAAGCCGTCTTGAGTGGGTTTCCCACTGAGTCATTTTGTGTGAGTCAAATCAAGATTATAGGGAGCAGAGAAGAAAAAGCCAAGAAGAGAAGGTTAGCCCCTCATTTTAGACGTTGAGAAGAATCTGTCAGCAGGGGCCGGTCGGAGTGGGTAACGCACATGAAAGCGTGAGTCCAAGCGGGGTCGCCCGTGTCACGAGAGGAGTTTTTCAGGGAGAAGCACACAAAACACGCATTGTCGTGGTCGCACACAGAGACATAAATTTAGGAACATGTTCGCCCCGCGCCTGAACATAGTTAGCTGTGATAATGAGGACCGGTGAGCCGAATGAAACCTCCCGGATGGGGCAGAAAGAGCAGATGCTCACTCTCCCACAAAAGTGGCTTCTCTCTTCCTCTTCCTCTTGGGTCTGTCCCGGGGCCAAATGACCCTCCGCTGCTCACCACAGTCCTCCCGCACCCTTGCTAGTGGAATGGCGGAGGGGTCAGGTGTCCAGCAGGAGGACAGTGGGCTCCTGTGGCTGTGTGGGCTCTTCCAAACTGGAGAAAAATCCTTTCAGCATCCCCTTTGGGGAAGGCTCCATAGAGGGTGCTACTCACAAAATGGACAAGAGGTGTGGCTACCAACCCTTCCTCTCCCGATGGCAGGGCAAAGTTGGGATGGGCATGCCCACTGGGTTCCAGCCTCACTCTGCTGCTCAGTTGTGGAATCCTGGTAGATGACTTCATTTCTAAGAGCCTCAGTTCCCTCTTTTGTGACATGGGATAGTCACATGTGACCAGCTCAGGCTTGGCAGCAGCATGGGACACCTGACAGTCATGTAGCATACTGTACGTACTCAATTCATGTTCACTCTTATTATTAGCAGTGGTCAATGGCTCAGTCCCCTGAGATAAAAGGAAACAGTTGAATTAGACCACAAATATCTAGAACTGTAGGTTCTGTGGTTCTCATTTAATCTTCCCTCTTCATCTAGAGGGGGGTAACATTATTCTTAACTGGAAGGAATTAGTGACATATCCAAGGTGATACAGGAAACAGTGACAAGCAAAGATGACCAGATTCCCTAACTCTGGGGCGCGGCTCTGCATAATTCTCAAGCGTAACAGAGTTAGTGACCCAAGTAATAGGAATGACAGGATTTTCAGAAAACTTGAAAACTTTTGTAGCAAGAGGGGTTCAGAGAAATATAAGTTGGAGATTACCATTCAGTCAGTGAATTAAAAAATAAACAAACAAACAGCCAGCCTCCCAGAATCTACCACTCCCCAGATCTCTGGAGGGACCAGTCCAGGGGTTTGGGTGACGGAGGCTTGGACCAGATGGTCTCCAGCAGAGCGGTCAGGCAGCTGGATTTGAATCTTGAGCCTCCTACTTCCTGGTTGGTTGAACTTCTGATTTTTTTCCATTTAAAAAAATGTAGGTTTAATTTATATATAGTGACATTTATGCTTTTTAGTGTACAGCTCTACAAGCTTTGACAAACATATCCCATGATGGAACTACCACCCAAATCAGGATGTACATACATATACGTAGGTTCTATATACACTATTTCCAAAAGTCTTCAAAAATGCACCCATGCCCCTTTATATTCAGCCCCCTCTACCCACTCCCTGGCAACCACGGATCTGTTTTCTGTCCCTATAGTTTTTCCTTCATGAGAATGTCATCTACAGGAAGCCATATGACGTGTGATCATTTGGTTCTAGTTTCTTTCACTTACCATAATGCACTTGAGATTCATTCACGCTTTTGCTGTGTTCACCGTATGTTCCTTTTTACTGAGAGACTGAAGAACTATTTTTTAAATCCATTCCTCAATGAAAGGACATTTGCGTTGTTGCCAGTTTTTAGTGATTGTGAATAAAACACTATAAACCTACAGGTTTTGTTTCACTTGGGTAAGTCCCGAGGAGCGGGCTTGCTGGTCGTGCGGTGAGTGCATGTGTTCCTTTATAGGAGACGGCCACGTTGTTTCCCAGCGCAGCTGTGCCACTTCGCGTTCCCTCCAGCAGCGTCTGAGAGTCCCAGTGGCTCTGCATCCTTGCCAAAGGTTGACATCGTCAGTTTGCAGAATGTGAGCGCTTGCAATGGGAGTGTGCCCATTGATTTCTAATCTGTACAACGGAGACTCTCATTCTTGCGCACGCTGCTTGACGTGGCCTGTGTAAAGCACTCAGCTCAGGGCCTACCAGGTGAGGGGGTGCTGCAAAACACCAGTTGCATTATTTTTTATTCTCTGCAAGCCCAACATTCTTGCACCCGATGGCTATTGTACGTTATGCTTCTCAAGGCCCATTTCCTGCATGAGAACACCAGTCTGAGTTGGTCCAGATTGCTGCAGGGCTCTGTGAAGAGACCACTTTGTGTCTCTTTTAAAACTGGGCTCTGTTTTGTCTCCCTGACTCTCTGCAGAGGGACCAAGCAACAGCTGCTGGCAACAGGCCAGGCCGGTCCCTGGGAGCTCTGAGGCCGGGCTTCGGTGAGCAGGCCGTCCAGGCAGCCCTCCTGCCACTGCGGAGGCCGGAGGGTTTTTCTTGGCCTGCTCCCACCCCTGCTGCCGGCCTTCCTGCCTTGCCAGCACTGGGCGCTGCACACTCAGCTCCCTAATTAAACATGGATTGCCAAAAAAAAAAAAAAGTAAAACGGGTACACGAATCCATCTCTGGGGGCTTTTGGCCTTGTATCGTGGAGGGAAACACACGGTACAAACACTCCTTTCAAAGTGCAGCTGAGACCTTGGACTGGTCATAGCGGTCACCATTGGGGGCCAGTGGTGGGGGCATTCGCTCCCTTCAGGACGGTGGCCCCACAAAGCAGTGTTAATGTGCCCTGGAGCCCCGTTTCAGCGGCAGCCCAGGTTCCCAGGGCTTTGGGCAACCTGGCAGCAGGCGTAGAGATACGACCAACAGGCTGAACTAATCCAGACAGAGAAACTAAAGAAACACCAGGTGGACCCCCAACACCAGAAGGCTAGCCAAGGTGGCAGTCAACGCACCTGCGCGAGGCAAAGGGTCAGCAGGCTTCAAGATACAGGGTGGCAGTGGGCCCAAGAAACCAGGCAGTGAGCTCAGAGAAGCTGAGTGTCAGCAGCAAGGACTGCGGGGGACACATCCAAGTGAGGTCACATGGCACTGCTTATGTGACACTTTTGTGCAAATTAGAAAAAGTCACCCCTTCCGGGCAAATGTAAATGTAGCTGTGGGGGTGGTCTACTTTGGGGAGCAGAGCACCCCTGGGGCTGGGCATTCTTGAATAGAGGACATATCGCCCCTTGCTCTGGGTCCGAGGCCCTTGCATTCACCTGACCCTCCTCTGGGTTTCTTTCTAAGTGGTGTTTTGTGCCCTACCTATGAGTTTTGCTCTGAGCAGACCCTCTTGGGTCAAAAGATTGCATGGGCTCCGAGCTGCACCGGAGCAAGGCCCAAACTGGGAGAGCCCACAGCGTGGGGAGGGAGAAGCAGAGCCTGGAGTTGTTAGCACAGGGAGGACTGTCAGCAAGACATCGCCATCTCCATCTCCTCATTTGTCCGGGGAGGCACTGGGAGCCAGGAAGGGGCAAGGACCTGGGAGGGGCCACATAGCTATTTAGTGCCGGAGTGCTTGTAGAGGTAGGGAGGGACTGCACAGTGGGGCTGCTCAGTGGGCTGGGTGTCATGCCGCCAAGAACATCTGATCCGAGGGGTAGACAGGTACCTTCGTAGTTTGGGAGGGTGCGTAGTGGATCTAGGAATTTTAGGGGTATGTGGCCAGGAAGCAAAATTATAAAAGGAAGATAACCAAAACTTCCCCTTCTGTGGCTTCTGGGACCCACCCTGCTCTGGTTTTCCTCCTGCCACTCTGGCTGCTGGCTGGCTTCTCTTTTGTAAACCGCCCAGTGCAGGAGTGCCCAGAGAGGTCTGCTCTCGGCTCTCCTCTCCCTCCCCATGTTCTCTCCAGACCCATAATGTTCCAAGTCGCCTAAAGCATGTGGTCCCCAAATGTGTATGCCCACCCCGATCTCTCCCCAGAACTTCGGTCGCCTGTATTCAACTGCTGTATTCAATACAGTCTTGTGTATTCCCTTCAGATATCAAATAGGCATCTAAAAAATTAACAGGGTCTCATGAATCCAATCATTGTCCTAAACCTTCTCGTCCCTGGTCTCCTCTCCCCCTCGTGGTAAAGGGCCCTCCCATCCACACAGTCCCATGAGTCTCCTACCCTTCATCCCACCCCTGTGTCCAAACCATGGGCAGGCACTTTCTATCAATTCTACTTTCTGAACGTGAGTCCAGAAAGTGTCAAGTGCAAATGATTCCACCCTCCAACATGGACCCATCTTCTTCTCTCCGTGATGACTACTGTGATGATCTTAGCTTGAGCCAACATTACCTCTTGCTTGAGCTAGCACAGTAGTCTCTTATCTCCATTTCTACTCTTGTTCCCACCCCTCCACCGATTTCTACACCATGGTCAGGCTAATCTCCCAAAAACGTGAGTGGTATCGCATCACTCCCAGCTTAAGACTCTCCAATGGCCCCCATTCCATTGGACTAAAATAGAACCTACTTATCATGGGCCGCAAGGTCCTATACAAAGTAGCCCCTTCCTACTTCACTGGCCTTATCACGAACATGTTCCCCTTCGCCCCTTGCCAATGTGATTGCATTCCATCACACTGACCTTCCTTTTGTTATAACCTCCCATTTAAGTCCCGTGCACCAGCTGTCCTTCTCCTGAAATACTCTTCCCACCCAAGGCTATCTCTCTCTCTCTCTCTCTCTCTCTTTTCCTGTCATTTGCTCTCAGTGCATCTCAAGAGAGACCTTCCCCATCTGCCCAGTTTAAGTATGCGCCAGTCAAGCTCTATCACAGTAGCACATTTTAATTTTTCATGTAGCACTCATCATTGTCAGGTTATTTTTCTCACTACCCGATATTTCCTGTTCTTTCCTCCTAGAATGCAAACTCCAAGAACAGAGGACTTACCTGCTTCTCCACAGCAAGCCCAGCACTTGGCGGAGTACCTGGCTTGTTGACGGTGTTCAACACGTATCTGTTGTGTGAGTGAATAATTGAAGGAAGGAATGAGTGACTGAATCAACACTGGACTTGTAGAAAGATGACCCAGACCCCCTCCTTCTGCTCTGTGTCTCTGAGAAATACTTATTTACTCACTCACTCAGTACAGCTTTTCTGAGCCCCTGCTTTAATGGAAGCTGATGGATGAGAAGTCCCTGCTGTGAGAGGTCCTAGTCTGAACAGAGACAGACCGGCATGGACAATGAGGCCTAGGAGAAACCAGCAGAGGGGCCTCTCAACCAGCCCAGAGGGAGTGATATCTAAGTGGAAACCCACAAGACAAGAATAGTCCAGAGTGAGGGCACCATGCGTGCACAGGTCCTGAGGTGGGAGAGAAAAAGTGTGATCTGTTTCAGGAATGAAGAGGAATTGCCAATGGCTGGAGGCACCCAGGAAGAAGACAGAAAGAAGGAGGTAAGAAGAGAGGGATAGAGGGAAGGAAGGAAGAAGGGAAAAGATACAGCAGAGAAAGAGAGAAAGCACTTGAAGCTTGTGTTCAGGAGCCTTCTGTTTGGAAATGAAGAGGGAAGAGGTCCTGATTCTGTCCACGGCCTTTTCTTGTGCCAGTCCTCAGGCCCTGGCCACCTGGACAGTCCCCTTTTGGTTCTTTATGCCTCACGATAGCAGCAGAGGACATTCCATGGTGGTGTCAGGCTACTGTCATCCCCCAACCACCTGACAGACCTTTACAGTTTGCTAGGCTCTTTGAACCTTCCCTACAACTTTCATGTACAGAAGGCTGAGTCCCAGAGCTAGAGGGATTTGCTCGGGGCTGCAGGGCTGGGACAAGAACCAGCTCTTCTGCCCTTGGCAGGGGTTCTCCTTGCTGTACCACAGCCTCTTCTCTTCCGAAATGTGTCTTCTTAGGCAGAATCTTTGCCTCCGCCCAGGGTGAGTGCTCAGGAGGTCCTGGAAGCCTGATGGGGCACCTTCCCTGGGGCCTCCTGCATGTTCTCTCTGTTTCTACAAGCTGTTGGTGCCACCAAGGGCTCTCGGCCAAGCTGGTGGCATCTGTTCTGACTTAAAGTATTTATTTTGAGAGTCAAGTGTAGCTGAGCTGCATGTTTCTTGGCAGCGCTGGTTTGGCAATGGACTTGGCTTTTGGCGATGCCTGGCTCTGGGAGATGGTACTGCATTGTTGGGAAGACCCAGAAAAGGGTCCTATTTACACTGAGAAGGTCTCATCAGCCCTGGAATAGGCAGCTGCTCAAATCCTTCCAGAGTGGCGGGTGAAGGGTGCTATATTCATGAAATACAAGCAAGGGATGTGAGATGAAGGAAGCCAGGGAGGGGTTGTTTCACTTTTGACTTTTTCTGAATCATTGCATAACCTTGGGCAAATTTCTCCATTTCCCTGGGCCCATGTGCCATGTGTGAAGCCAATGCTGTCTGCATCACAGAGAACCTGAGAGTCTCTGAGAGAGATTTTTGAAATGGGGGAAATGCAAACTGCTGGCCAATCCCAGCAAGTTACGATGGCAGGTCAAGTGGTGCATGGGGCAGCCTGGGTGTCCCATGGCCCTTGCCTCAGTGTCCTGCAGGGACAACGACCCGCTGAGAACTGCGTGAGCAAGAACACTGGGCAGGTGTCACTATACTCAATAAGACCCCCATGTGAGCCTTTACTATGAATAACAATTTAATGGGTAGCACTGTTCAGGGCCGAGGTGCCAGGCAGAGTGCTCCACAGGTGTTGTCTTGTGGAATCCACAGAATCAGCTCTAGAGCTAGGGAGGTGAGTCATGTGTTCCTGATAAGGAGTTGGGGCTCAGAGAAGTTTAGGGGTACAACCCAGGTCTGTCTGATCCCAAAGCCTGTGCTCTCAACCAATATCTAAAGAAGGAAGAGCACAGTCCAAATTGTGCTTTACTGAACATAGGACAGATGTTTGCCACTAAAGGAGCCACTATTGACAGAATGCAGATTTCCAGGGGAGTGTGATGGAGAAGGAAGGACAGGTGTGCAAGGTGCACACTTATTTCAGCTCCACGGTGGGACTGGATCTGTGAGCTGGGAGTAGCAGCTGCAGTGGGGAAGGTTGGAGTGTCCACTTGGCCATTTTCTGTTGGCCAGCAACTGCTTAAGAGCTTGGGTTTGGGAGCTAGACATCTCCGTGTTCAGACCTAGGTTCTGCAGCTGGGTAACCTTGGGCAACTTACCTAACCTGTCTGTGCCTCCAGCCCTCCATTCTAAAATCAGGATGACGCTTTCTACCTTACCACTAATGCCTACTGTTGTAAGGGGAGGAAGGTGGTGCCTCACTGAAAGTAGTGCATCCCCAGCACTGTTTAAACAGCCTCTCCTGCCCAGCTGTTCCTGCAACACATACACCTATGTTCACACAACTAAAGTGAACTTCTAGGACCAACATTGAAGATGGTTCCTCCTCAATTTCTCTGGGACAGCCCAGGCCATGCTGTTTGCTTGTGGAACAATTCTCATGATGCGTCTGCATGAGCCCTCCAACATGGCAGCACTGTGGGACTTCCCACATGGGCTAGGAAACTGATTTTACGCTCACTTGCTGGAAGCAGTCATTTATTATCTAGGGTGAGGTTAGTTAAAGGGCAACTAGGTTGAAGAAGGACATCAGGAAACATCCATAAATCTACTTCGAGTGCATAACGATCCTCAAGAAAGAACCTTGAGATTGAGGGCTGGAGACAAGCACCACACAGGAGTAGTGACAGGAGTGTTTGGGTACAGAGAAGACATGGACGAGAGGGCTGCTGACTTCAAGCACCTGGAGCAGGGTACAGGCTGTTCTTGAGGAGCTCAGGGACGGAAGGGCCAGAGCCGAGGAGCTTTCTGCTCTGTTAGAGCTATGAGATGGCTGAGTGAGCCGCTTCCTCCAGGGCTGGGCTGAGGGCACTCCCCTCTGACAGTGCACTCATTATTCAGAACGCTTACCACTGCCACTAACGTGGAAGGGAAAGCAGAGGAGGGTGCCTCCTGAGGGTTCCTGCTTCTGGACAAAGGCTGCACCAAATGATGTTTTAAATAAGAATCCATCTGAGTTATCTTCCTCCTCCTAAAAGATGCCAAATGCTTTGTTGGTTAAAACATAGATATCTGTGCAAGGGGCATCATTAGAGATTTTGCATTGGCAAACTCAACAGATTCTGGGGGCACTCTGTGGACTTGAGCCCGGGGAAACCAGAGTTTGACCTCCAAGTATCCGAAGGGTAGTGGTCAGTATCTAGTTCCTAGGACATAGCATTTCAGTGCCTAACACAATGCTTAACAAATAGTAGATGCCCAGTATGTGCTTACGGAATGAAGTTGTATTGTGTGTACACTTCATGGATATGTACATTAAAAAGAAAAGTTGGGGACAGCCTTTCTGAAGAACAATTGAACAGCCACAAATGAGAGTGGTTGTTAACATGCTTTCTCATCACCTAGGTATTATTTTAATTTTAAAAACTGTACAAATTTGTTAGATAATAGAATGTATCATGCTTTTAAATCCTTGTATATACAGGGTCCAGCACAAATAACATCAGTTTTTTATTACAAAATCATCAGCATGTCATTCTGTAACATAACAATATCGTACTCAAGCACACCATACGACATTTTAGGTGAAATGTTCAAATTGCTGTCCATTTCATACAAGACATTCACGTACCCCGCCAGCCACACTCAAGCAAAGCTTACTTCTGCCGGACCCTGTATTTTTTAAACTAAGTTTTTTTTTCTAGTTAACTTAAATTCTTTTTTATCATTTCCACCCATTGGTCCAATTCCACACAGAGTAAGTTTCGTATTTCAAAAGAGCTGTCATGTCTCTCTCTCTTTTTATATCATGTTCTTTTAAATCATGTTCTTTTTTTCCTGGCTAAACACTCTTATGATTTCAATGTTGATCCTCAGCTATTATGACATTCCAGTTCTTTCATCATCCCGATTATCGTCTTCTGGATTTGATCCAGTTTGTGCGTGTCCTCCTTCCGCTGCGGCTGGTGCTCAGCCGTCAGTGCCAGGCTGTGTCGACCCGCACGGCAGAGAGCGGGACGGCCGCCTCCTTCGTCTCGGACCCCTCTGCTTCAGTGTGTAGCCGAAGAGTGCCTGGGATTTCTGTTAGGGAGAGTATTCATTTTAAAATTTAACATAGAGACATTACTTTATAAAAGATTCAATGAGTCAAAGTACTGGAGCCATGTATGAAACTTCTCATGGCCCTCCCCTTATTCTCCACACCCCACGCTAGAGCCCATTTCTCTTCATTCATGTGTATATATAAACTCAGACTGGCATTTTTGTTTTATACAAACATTTTATATATACCTATTGTTCTGCTGTTTGTTTTTCACTTAACAATATTTCCTGGATCTTACACACACACACACACACACACACACACATACACGCACACGCACACACAATGTCTGCATAGCATTCCTCAGTATGGATGAGCTATAATTTATCTACTCAACTTCCTATTTATTGACAGTAATATAAATATTTTAATTCTTATTATTACAAACCATGCTACAGTGAATACTCCTGTATTACATGCAAATGCACATATTTCCTTATCCTAGATTTCCAGAAATATCTATTTGGGTAAGAAATGTGCATTACATTTTTTTTAGTATTATTGCCAGATGGCCTCTAAAAAAGACACCAATGCATATGAGACTCCTCATTTAATTGCATTCTTACTGGCACAAATGTAGTCAATATTTAATTTTTATAAAACTGGTGAAAGTTAATTCATTAATAACAATAATATTGCAAGTGAAATGAGTATCTTTTAAAAATATGTTTTGTTTCACCAGTTACGTTGTGAATTGAATGTTCATATTGAAGTACTTCTAATGACATTTTCTTGAATTGTTTTTAAAATCACATCCTTGAAATCCTTCAGGTTCTTCCCTTCTCATTCTTTTCGCAGATATATCTCTCCCAAGGTCTCCATGAGCTGCTAAATGTACACTTACGGCTCTGTCAGACTGAAGCACAACCATTATCCTGGATTTTTTACTGCACTTTTTGATTGGTTATACTTTTTCCTGGATTCCACATTTTCCTTTTTCTTGGCGTTTGTTTTGTTAGATCACAACCACAACTAACTTTAAAGAAGAAATACAAGAAGTGAAAATTGTAAGTCCTGGCATGTTCGAAGTGCCTTTATTCTACCCTTAAATGGTAGTTTGACTGGGTATAAAATTATATAAGTAAAACATTTCAAAGGCATTTCTTTGTTGCCTCCTGTTATCTAGTGTGCTGATGAGAAATAAAATGCCAATCTGATATTTGCCAATCTGTAGGCAATCTTTTTCTTCCTAATGTAACTTTTAATGTAACCCTCCCCCCTTCTTTATTCTTGATGTTCTGGAATTTTATGTTGAATTGCCAGGGTGTGGTTTTTTTATCATTAATTTTCCTTAAAATCTGAAGACTTCTTTACTTCAACTTTGTGATATTCTCCTGTATAATTTCTTTGATGCTTTTTTTGGTTTGACATTCTCTATTCTATCTTTTACAAATTCTTTTTTAGTCTAATTTTAGAAGTATACTTTTCATTTAAATTTATTAACTTGTCTTTCATATTTACAAAAGAAATTCTCTGTCTTTGTGCTTTTCCTTTCTGCCAGGTTTTCTCATTTTTAGCTCTTGGTCTTTCTGTTGACATTTTAACTTCAACAATCATATTTTCAATTTCCAAAAGCTCTTATTTTCCTCTCTCATATTCTTGTTTTACAACTGCAGTGTTTTTTTTGAAACACTACTTAAAAAAATTCGCTTCTATTCCCCAAATTAACACATTTTCCTTAGAATATTTTTGTATTATTTACTTGGTGTTTTTTCTCCTTTTTAATGTTTTTTCTCAAATGCTGAATAATATTTAATTTTTCTTGAATATTTAAGAATAAATCACTAAGAAATAATTATAATTAAAACAAAATATAAACAGCCAAATCTCAATATTTCTACTTAGCCCCATTTCTGTACGTCCATGTTCTCTTCTGTTTTTGAGGAGGCTGGAAGCTGAAAGCTTACATTTCTCAAATTGCTAGTTGGACTCTAGTCTCTGGTGGGAGATTAGATGGTGGGAATTATGGAGGAATTATCCTACTACTGGTTCCATTGAGAGTAGGCAACTGCAGGCCACTGTGTGCTCCAGCAGAGTTGATATTCAGAAGAGGGAGTGGGTGCGGCTTCCTTTCAGTGGTAGTGATTTCTAGTGGCATCAGTGATGAATACTCTTAACAGCACTAGCAGCAGTGGCAATGGAGGTGATTTCCAACCTATAGCAGCCATGGCAGCTCCAGCAGCTCAGGGTGGTGAGTGCAGGCTTGCGGGCTCTGAAGGTGAGAGCAGTGTCCTAATCTCTTGGTGACACCCTCTTTCTCTTTCACTCCTGCACCCCTTCTAACAATGTTGTAACTATTGAAATCTTCTTTTTATTAAATTCACTCGCTTAAATTCTTAAGAATTATTTGTTTTCCTGATTAAACATTAACAGACACAGATGCATTATATAATACCAATAAAATATCTATATATCTAAGCATCTATATTCTATAGAGAAAAAATAAATGTTATTCAGAGATATGAAAGAAGGTCTGAGTTAATGCAGATATATTCATGGAAAGAAAGGCTTAATATTGTACAAATGACATTTTTGTCAAGTTGACCTAAGTGCTCAGTTCAATCACAATAAAAATCCCAGTAGGGATTTGTTTGTTCTCAGTTGTCTCTTTTCCTTTATGTTCAAGATTCTATGTGTGTGTCTCTTTGCCTGTTCTTCTTAAATGTGACTTGGGAGTGGGATTTTGGAGGCCACCATGCTAATGCTTCATTTTGGTGTTGAAATGAACTTATACAGTAAACTTGAATTATAAAGGGTCAGGCAGAAGTAAGGCTTACTTGAGTATGTTTGGTAAGGTATGCAGATGTCTCGCATGAGATAGACAGCAATTTGAACACTTCACTTAAAATGTCCTATGGTGTGTGTGAGTGTGATATTATTATGTTACAGGATTACATGCTTGCGATTTTGTAATAAAAAATTTTGTAATAAAAACAGGGTGTTATTTGTGCTGGACCCTGTATCTTTGACACAAAACTTAAATGACTTTAAAAGTAGACCTGCAAACGAATAAGTGTTCAAATGGATCTAGAAATTGTGTATATTGCAAAATATCTGAAAATACTGACTTTCCCTACATTGGGAAAATGACACAGAAATGAAGTTTCCTGAGAGTAGGAGAGGCAAAGATGAGGATGGACTCCCAAAGCGCCATGCTTTGGTCAGGAGCCTTTCTTCTTTAGGACCCTCAGATACTTTAGTACCTTATTTGTATTTGACATTGAATTCATCGACCCAGGAATGTAGCAGGCTTCATATGGTATAATTGGGCATAGCTGAGCATAGCTAGAGGGGATGTAGGTCCTGTTTGTCTCCCTCTCCGTGCTCCAGCATTCTCTGGGTCTTGCAAGACCTAAGGAACAATGGAATTGAAGTGGATGCTATAGCCAAACATCACAACTTGTGGTCCTGCTTGAACAGCATTATTTCTCTTGGCCCAGTTTCCCAGGGCATACTGCTTGCTGGGCCTAATTTCTGTGCTCACATATTCTGCTGGGACTGCAGACCCTTAAGAGTATGAAAAGAACATAGGCAGTGTTAAGAGTGTGAAAAGCCATTCACCACACTGATGCTTCTCTCTTGTAATACGGTCTTTCCCCCAGGATAGCATCTAATTGCTACTTGAACGAACCCACTGTCTTTACCTCAACAGCCTTGCCCAGTAGGCCATTGCAAACATTTATTATTCTTTGAGTGACAAAGCTCTTCCCGTCTATCTCTTCTGAATTTGTGTTTTTTGAACTTCCACTTCTGCCCCCACTCCTGTCATCGAGGCAATATCAAAAGTAGCAACATGCATCGATATTATCCACTCTGCCGAAGATCTTGTGTACTTCACCGATACCCCTGTTCAATGTCTTTTTTGAAGCTGGAGAGATGGAAGATTTTCTTTTAACCTTTCAGTAACTTGTACAATTTTCTCAAGAAATCAGCATGAGAGAAAATATTTGCTAACCTCTCACTTCCCTTCAACCAAACCCATCTGCTCTGGAAAAACATTTCCAGAAGGTTCTTTTTGGAGACAAAATGGTTGTCTTATTTATGTATTTTTGTAACTATTTCTTCATCTGCTCAGAGGGAAGGAAGGAAAAATGTCAAGTGTTTGTTTTGATGATTCAAAGAATGAGCTGAGGCGAGAGCAAGGGAGCCTTAAAAATAATGTTTCCATCAGAGAGAATAGTTGTGATTTACAGAGTAGCCACTGTAGGCCAGGCCTGCACTTCGATGTCATTACCCTCATAGCAGCCCCGCAGAGGAGGTCTTCTTATCATCATCTTCCTTTTACAGGTGAGGAATCTGAGGTCACGTAGGTAGATAAAGGAAATAACGATAATGGCGGCTACTACTTATTGAGCATTCACACCATGCCAGGCACCTGCCTTACTCTGTTTATGTAGGTCTCACCTGGATTTCCCAATTGTTACTCATGTGGGAGGAACTAATATCACCCAGGACTGTCTAGCTCTAACTCCCTGTGCTTACCATTTTTCTGTCAGATTGCTTTGACAATTATGACTTGAATTGTCCCATTCTCCAGTGCACTGATAGGCTGACCAAAACCTTGAATTTCAGAAGGCCTTGTTATTCATGGTCTCACTGGAATCAGAGGGGATGGTCAAATATCAAATTTCAGCTTTAAGTTTTTAAAAACCCTGAATGTCAGGCATGATGGTTACATGCCCACCTCAGAGCTGGACACATGATCCCTGATGACCAGTGACAGTTCTCCTTTTCCCTCATCTCCATGATTGGTTCAGGGATGGGCATGTGACCCAAAACTAATCCGAACTCTCTCAGGACTTCTCTGTAGAGCCAGCCATGGATGATGCTTTTCCCTTGGGCTTTGTAAATTGGGTAAATGTGGACATGGGGCAGGTAGTTGCTGTTTTTCTTCTCACAAAGAGAAAGTCTGCCTGCAGATTAAAACCAACACAGAGAACAGCAGAGCTAAAAGATGGGGAAATAATCAAAGATATAACAGTAGCTTTTAAGCTTTTAGATATAGTTATCTCTATAGTCAGTTTTATCTCTGGACTTCCTAGTTATAAAAACAAATAACTACTCTTTCTCAAGCTGGTATGAGTAGGCTTTTTGTTACTTGCATAAATGGTGTGCTGGTAAATTGGCTTTCTTAGAAAAAAAAGAGCCTTGATTTTTTTAGTGTTTGCCAATTACCCTCGTGTAAATGTTCGCATTGTGGCACATTTTAAGCTGCTAAGGTTTAACAAGCAGCTTGCAAATTTCCAAATATCTAACAATTGGCTTTTGTGAATAGGTACCAGCTAGCTCTAGCATATCACTATTTGCACCTAAAAGAGTCCCAACTAACTTGTTTTCCCACAGGGGTGTTGAGATGAGAGAAGTGGTAACCAGGGCACTTGACTGGCTTGCTTATGCTCTTCTGCCTCCCAGAAAGTGCTCAGATCTCCACAGGTACGCCTAGATGGGGAGAGAGAAATGTTCCATAACACCACGCAGCAGACTTCCAACTCAAGGGATTAAAACTTCTATGGCTGAATTTTTCAAAGCATTGTTTGTGGCTACCTCCCTTATCAGAATCACCTATACCGATCCAGCCGGCCTAAGAGTTCACATTGTAACATGCTCCCCAGTTGATAGATGCACACCACATTCTGAGCATTGTAGTTCTCCCTCTGGTTTGGTGCAGGTGCTGTGCACTCCAGGAAGCCTGAGTTGTTGCTCAGTCCTGCATGTGACTTGAATTCGGCTCTTGAAAGAGCCCCTGGGTATTTGTATAGCATGGTGACCTCTGTCTCATGTGAGGCCCAGGATTCCTAGGGGAAAGGGCTAAGGGGAATGAGAAGAGAATGTGGGTGATCTTTCATAGATTGATCAGTGTTCTTTCTCCTCTCAGCCCCACCCTCAACCTCTACCTCTGTTTCCTTGTGTTTTCCTCTGTTTGTTTTTTAAACCTCTCTGAGACTAAGTTTCCACACCTATAAAATGGGGATAGAAAGATTTAGCCAGCAGCATAATGGGGATGAAGCATCGTACTCATCACCCAGGACCCTATCGGTTCTCCCTGCATGGTCATCGCATTTTAACCTCCCTTGGTAACTGGCTATCCCCTCAAGCTGCCGTCAGAGACTCATTGGGATTACTGACTGGGACAGACGTCTTTTCAATCCATTTCCAAGTTCCTAGGGGATGCACTTTCTGTGTTGATATTTGTGGAGTCTACAGTTGAAGTTTCATAGTGACATCATCTTAATTGACCTCTTTCCTGAGGAAGTTTCCCTGAGTTCCACAGATGGTGAGGAAGGGGAATTACTGCTGACAGACCACCAGACAGGTCTGAGAGACCTCTCCTCGGAGCTAGAGTGGACCCCACTTCCACCAAGGATGGTGACTCACCCTGTATTAATTGCACTGCAATTATCCCGGGGAGCCTGAGCTTCCTTTTGATGTCTCCAGTCTGGTTTCCTTTTGACCTGCACAGCTGTCTAATAGAGATGGTTTTTGTGATTTCTTAGTTAATGTGGTTCATTATTTCCAGTGCTGCCTTCTGCCTTCTGTGGCTGGAGGTTTTTCCAGCTCTGACTTGGAGACTTTCATGAGGTGTGTCTTCAATCAGGGCTCAGTGCTGCTCGCATTGTCTGTGGAAGAAATTTCATTTGCAAATCAGAAGAAGTTCACAGAGCATGTCGTTGTGTTGCTTCACGAGACAGCGTTTTCATCTTCCACGCGCCTCTCCCCAGTCACATCCACGTGCCTGGGTGGAGGAGGGAAGAGTCTCTCTCCCTGAGATCTAGACAAGAAGAGCCTTGGAGCCAGAGCAGGAGGCATGGATACATTTGCTCTGTGCTGGGCTAATTATCTGTAGAGGGCTGTGGAACGAGGTGCTGTTTCTGGCTTCTTGCCTCACGCTGGGTCATGCCACAGAGACCAAGCTGTCTGGAGCCCTAAAAATTTCTGATGTCAAATGTCTTTAGGAAATTACAAAAATCATACTAAATCACTTAAAACTTTCTGTTCCCCTCAAATCCAGCCCACACTTCAATAGCTTCAGGAAGTTTCTGTGGTTCACACTCATCCTTAATTCGCTAAGGCCTAATATAGCCCTAAGCCTGAAGTTTCTTGTTCCGAAACTACTTCACTGAATCAACCAGCTCGTTTTTATTGAAAATTGAATCTTTTTAACTCTTGACCAGGAATGGGAGGTCATTTAGAAGGAGGTACAAGCCTCTGTTATCTCGAGGTTCATATTTTCATCATACAGAATGGTAACTGGCCTGGTTGTACTGAAAAAAGGAGTTTCCTCAGGATGGGAAGATGGCGGCAGCGACCTATGGACCCAACCAGGGAGGCCCCAGATGCTGTGTCTTGAGAGGCACATGTGGCAATGCCCAGGGAGGCCACACATTTCCAGGTGTAAGAGTCAGGATGGGTGAGAGGAGACAAAAGGCAAAAAAGTGAGTGAAGAGGATAGAGAGAAGTAGAAAGAGAGCGGCAGCCATTGAGGCAATCACAGAGACTGTTGGGAGGTTAGAGGTGATGTCGAAGGAGCAAAGAACAGATTCCCAAACAGTGGAGGCTGGAGTTAAGGTGAAGAAGGGAGAGATGTTGGATTGCTCTGTGGTAAGGGACACGGAAAGCCTTGCACACCTCAGCTGTCCTTGAAGATGCTGACTTCAACTACCTAGACTCTGCTGTGTGTCAGTGTTCCAGGGAGGCTTCGGGACAATTGTCAGAACTGATAGCCTCTGAGGACCCCTGTGTGCTGTGCTCAGAGAGTTAAACTCTCAGCTTTCCAGGATATTCTTGAGATCTAGAACAATCCATGTCCCATCAATGTTGAATAGCTAAAGCTTTACTCAAGAGAACATAATCTTGATCTTCAGGGACCTGACATTAAATTGAACAGATAAGCACTCATAAAAACCATGTGATGGGTTATTAATGATAATTATTGAGCATCTATGACATGTTCATCCCTGAGTTGAACATTGATTGTATCTTCATTGTCAATAATTTTCATAAAACTTCACGAGGTGGGTATATGGTTGGCCCTGGGGGTTTAGGTAAGGAAGTGATTCTGGATGGACAGTCTTAGAAGATTTCCATTTCCTTAAAGGGGTGGGACTTGAGCACGATTTGAAGGATGGAAGAGGACTTGGAGGAGGGTGAACTCTTAAATCAGTTCTCCATATATTATTGGTTCTCCTCAAAAGTAGGGGATGAATCCCACTCTCCCTGAGTGTTTGAGCTGCAGTCTAACTGGGTAATTTCCACCAGTCCCTCCTGCATACGTCTGAGAATTGCATTTCTCTGGTTTGTCAAGGGAGAAAGAAATGATGGGAGCTGCCGAGATGTCCTTGTTGGCAAGGCTTCAGGAGGCCACAAGACAAAATCCCTGCAGTCAAGTCTGTTTAATCTTGAGAGTCTTGGATTGAGGTCCAAGTTGATGACAGCTCTTGGGACAGCTTCTTACTAGAGGTCAGTGTGAAATTACTGGCCATGTTGGTCTCCATCTATAGTGCCTGACACTTCCTAGCTCAGGAACCAGGAGGAGAAGTGTGAGTAATGGCTCTACCTTTATTACTTAGGTTTTGAAGAATAAGGATGCTCTTTGTTTGGGGAAGCAAACACTAGGAAACCTTGAATGTGGTCTTTGTATTCCAGGGTCCACACTGCCAAGTGTCTCTTGAACTTGTTAACAAGAAGAGACCAGACATGAGTTGTGGCTAACTTCCTCCTTTTTTTCTGAAGAGATGAGTAAATAAAGGGTATTTGAGCTACTTCTCTTCAAACGAGCTCCCCAAAGAGCTACCAAGAGGGAAGGTGAGCTGAGATTTCCAGGATTGCTATGGAGAAGTGTAGACGATCTAGTTACCGAGCCTTTTAGTGCTAGAGCGTGGGTGTGCCAGTCCAAGTGGAAGGCACTTGTGGCAGTCCGGCTGCACGCCTGGGCCAAGAAAGGAAGCAGACGCGATGCAGCGTTCTTGCTTGTAGGCAGTTTAAAGTTGAAGAAGAGGGATAAAAGGGACACCCACTAGCTCTGATCCGAAGTAGAAAGGGCCATGGCAGGGCCCACTTGAAGAAAAAGTTGGTGAGGCCGTGGTTAAAGGGATGAGGCACACAATCGAGTGAGGCTTTGAGGAAAAAGATAATGTTTGAGGTGACAACTTGAACAATGGTAGAATTTCTTTTGTTCACGGTTTTATGACTAATGATTATTTGTGGCACTTTCAAAAATATGAAGGAGGCGATTCATGGACTCATAATCCCAGCAATAGAAGCGATATTTTGGTGTCTTCCTTTCAGACTTTTCTTTTAGTGTGTATATATGTTTATAGATTCACACACACACACACGCACACACATGCAAAGTTCACAAAGTTGGTTTTATAGTGAATAAATAATTTTGAGGTCGACTCCCTTAATAGGATAAGGAGTTTTCACATATCATTAAGACTGCTTAAGACCATGGTTTATCAAGTCGTTGTGTGTGCATTTAATAATTTATTTAACAATTTTAGGCTAATTAGCTTGTTTCCATTCCATTTTCTCACAATTATGAAGTTTTGCTGCATCTTCTTACACAGCAACCAAATAAAAAGATTTTGATATGCAGAGACTACAGGTAAGAATGGGGATGGTAGTGGGTAGGGGCATTCCAGGAAGAGGAATTAGCGAGAGCTGGTGTGTGGAGGTGGAAAGCATAGAAGTGTGTACAAAAAGCAAGACATGCCCTTGGCTGAGACAGCAAGTCCCTCAGGGGAGCAGTGGGCATTAAGGATGAAAAGGTGGGTTGGGGAAGCTTGTAGAGGACTGTGATGGGCGATGGTCACTGAGAAGCAATGGGCAATCACTGATGATGTTTGGATTGTGAGGAGAGAATCAGACAAGTACTTATGGTGCTGAAGCTGAAAGGGGTCTTAGGGTGCAGTGACGGGGAGAGGAAGAAACTGGGGATCAGGAGATGGGTTAGGAATGGGGACAAGGGCAGCTGGAATGGGAAGAAAAGGGTGATTGCAGGCCACCACTCTGTGACTCAGAAACTGGTTGTTGAAGACTCAGTGAAGTCTAAGGCATCCATTAGCCTCTGATTTTGAGGCATAACAACTGAGAATGGAGAAAGCATAAAGAAATTGAGGCCTGGAGGGGGTAGTGCCTTGTCCACATTTGTGACCGAGTTTAAGGTTAAACTAGTTAAAGGTGAAGAGGCTCTGTCTTTCCACATCAGAGTAGCCCTAACACTGTGGCTCTCTGACACCTGGTGTTCTGCGTGAGACATGGTGACTCCTGGAGCCCAGGCCTAAAAGCAGGTCAGCTTGAGATAGCGTCTGTCAGCTGTGGCTTTGGCCCACATTTGTTTGTTGAGACATGGGTTGGGTACTGTCCATGGATTAGGTAACAAGGACAAAAAAAAAGTCAGCCTTCTTACTTCTTCAAACTTAGTTTCTTCCCTAGCCTGGGTTGAATGAGCAGAATGGCAAAAGAAAAACTAAGGGGGAAAAAAGGCATGTTTGTCGTTTCAAAGGATGGGCCAGAGAGTTGTCTGTTTCTTTACATGGAAAGCCCTCGTTGCATCTCTAGTCAGGGACGGTCCCTGATCCTGGGCAGCGTCTCCTCTCAGGGCATTCTGGGATGCTAGAGCCCATGGGGCCATCCTGGAAGGTGGTACATAATTTGTCCCATTGGGTGGACATCTTGCTATGCATGTATGCATAGTTTCTTTTTATCTCATGTTTCAATTGTGGTTTTCCTGCCATGATTGGTTTTGCCATATCAAACAGCTTTCAGCAGCTTCAAAAAATCAAGACCAATGTGTAACAACAAAAATAAGAAAAATAAAAATTAAAAAAAAAATCCTTACCCGATCTCTCCAACATTTCACTGCCGCTTTAGAAATTGAGAGCTGTGCGTGGGATATTGGCAGCTAACAACCATGGAAATAAAAAATGATTTTTGATCTCAAGGCCTAATATTATTCATATTTTTTCATAGCCTCAAACAATGTCTTCAGATAATTCAGGTAAAGGCAAGCCAGAAACAAAACAACATCATAAAGGCATTATTATATACAGACACTTTCAGCTACGGTACACTCCTCACAGTGTCTTTGAACCCTGCGTGATGAGAGAACTGTTTCACACTCCGGGGAATACTCTTGGAGCTGTTTTTACTTCAACTGAGGATAGCGAAACAAAATTCTTTGGCTTTAGATACGTGTTCAGTGCTGGCTCCACAGAGCTCTGGCCCTTCTTCTGTGTTTACCATCCATCAGGACTCCATCTGGGAGGCCCTGGGAAGAGCTGTGACATTCCCAAGTGTCCTCCCCACCTGCCGTGCAGGCTCCTTGACCTTGGGGCCTACAGGTTTGGGCCAGTCCTCGAGTGGGTGGGGGTTATGGAGCTGAGAACGAAAAGGCTTTCATCAGGAAGAATTTGGCAATGAAGCCTTTCCCAGCCCTGTTCCTCCCAAAATAATACTGGCCAGCCTCATCAAACTAGATAAGGGCTGGGGACTGGGGTGTGCTAAGAAAGGACAGAGGAAGCAGAGTGAGGGCGAGGGAACTGTTATCTTGGGGAAATCGCTCGCTCCTTATTGAAACTGTCTGTTCTCCGGCTTGATAGTGCCAAGTGTCTCAGCCAAGGAATGCATTTTCTTTCCTCCCTGCCTCCTGTGTTGCACTGTGAGAGCTCTTCACCTAGAACAGGCTCTTAACGTGTGTCAGCTTTAAGTCCAAGTTTAAGGTTGTTAAGCCACACTTCCCAGCTGCCAGGAGCAGAGGGGTCACTCTTATCCTCACCTTCCTTAGCATCAACACTGTGGCACTCATCTGTTACCTACCGTAGCCTCTCTACAAGTGTTAGATTTGGCTGCAGGGTGGTATACATACTGATCTTTAGATAGGTTGCCAGTTGCAAATGGTAATTTTGCTTCCTCCTCTCCTTTCCCAGCAGCATCGAACAGGGTCTTGCAGAGGCTCGGGAGCCATCTAGCTCAAGTTTGTGGATGCTCTGATCGTTCTTCCTCCATTCCACAAAATAAACACGGACTGAACTCAGTGGTATGAGTGCATGTAGGTAGCCACAGGTGTGAAATTAATTCCAGGAGTTTCGACACACGCTAAAATCTCAGGCATTTCTAGAAGGCTGGAGGACTTAACAGGACATGATTTGTCTCGCTGATGCATTTTTCTTTTCTTTTCTGAAAATATTTTATTTATTTATTTTTAGAGAGTGGGGGAAGCAGGCAGACAGAGAGGGAAAGAAACAGCAGTGTGAGGGAGAAATAGCCATCGGTTGCCTCTCCTACATGCCCTGACCAGGGAAGAACCACACCAGCAAGCCAGGCATGTGACGGGACCGGGAATGGAATCGATGACCTTTTGCTTTATGGGATGACACCCAGCCCGCTAAGCCATACTGGTCAGGGTACCACTGATGTGTTTTTCAATGCTGCCTCCACTGAGAAGCCTTCCATCTTGTCCTGAATTTAAAGCAATGACTCAGTTCTAAGTTCCAAAATGCCTGTGCTGTTCAGAAGGCCGTTAGCCCACACAGTTTTGTATTCTAGACTTTTCCATCACTCTTACCAGTGTTAATAAGTCCCGGAGAGAGCAGGGCCAATTCTCTCATGGAATCCACACAGTCATCCCATCATTATTCTTTGTGAATCAGACACAATTCTCTCATGTCATAGGTGGGCCATGACACGGTGTCCAGTGAATTGGTCTGATCTGATCAGACTCAGGGAAGCCTGTTGGGGTTTTGTGAGAAGACTCAAATCTGTTTATGGAGAAAGTGTTTACAAGCCCCTAAAAAAGCAAGAGAAACAACTGCTTTGGGTTTCCTCCATTTCTGCCCCATCCTCGAGTTGGCCCTGTGTTCTGCCCCCGCCATTAAATGTGCGTTCGGTGTTCCCCTTGGGTTTTCCCCTTGGGCAGCATTTTCCCTAGCTCTGGATGCAGTGTGAGTTGAGCTAGAACAATCATTCACTGGAATCTAATTTCAGTGCTACAGAGGTTAATTTATCCTTTTTCAGGCTATGTACTCATTTAAACCAAAATTACCCAGCTACTACCCTTCTTGATAGCAATTACATCCCATGAAAGTCAACTACTGAGCTTCATGTATTGGTAATGGCCTTTCTTTCTATAGTTTTCCTTAGGGACAAAGTTGAATGGAAAAATTAGTCACATTAAGCTGGAAAAATAGTGAACAAAATACATATTTTATATTTTTAAAAAATATCCTCTTGCTACCAATTATGGCCTTTATTAGAAACAGGTATTTTCACATTATGGGGCTTGTCTTTATATTAAAAGGAGCAAACCCAAATGAATAGTTACTCAAGAGGATCTTTTTAATAAATACTCAAGTCCATTTTAATATCTAATAATAGTGGCTGCCTCAAGTATTCAAATTTTAGCATAACCAGCAGGAAAACTGTTTGATGTTTTAATTATGTCCCCGAAAATGCTGAATGAGTTATAAAAAGCAATTTGAACAAAATAAGAAAAGGGATTTTTTTTACATTATTAGTGTTTTGAGAGAAAAGACATTTTCTACATTCCATTAAAAACCTTTCTACATTGTAAAAATACTATCTGCTGATAAACGAGGCCAAATAAGCACAGGATTTGCGTCTGTCGTAAGTGGTCTCATTTAGGGGAGGAATCTGGAAAAATGGAAAAAAGAACGCCTCAGAGGAACTGTGTTCTAAGAAGGGGGAGCTATGGCAGTTGAGCATGCCTTGAAAGAAAGAAAGGAAGGAAGAAAATCTTTTAATTACATTTAAAATTAGCCAGAACCTTGTGCTTGTCCCAATGAGATTCCTTGGGGTGGGGGGCGGAGGGTGGTGTTTGCAACAGTGCTGATGAACGAGATGCCTCAGCCACGGCTGATGTAATCACTTCAAAAATCCCACCTGGAGGTCTGGACTGGGGAGGAGGCTGTGGGGACATTCCCTGGGCTGGATCCTGCTGGCCCCAGGTCATTCTTCTGGGCAGGAATGAGGAAAGCTGTCCCCGAGGGGAGGGAAGCAATGAGAAGGAAGACATTTCCGAGGAACGGAACCAGATGTACGAGTTGCGGTGCAGGGAGTGGGGCTCAGCAGTGGGTGGGCACAGGACATGGGGAAAGGGAGGCTGGATTTGGGCTTAACTCTTTCTCCTCTCAGTAGGGGGAGGTGTGTCCTGGTGCAGACCTGGCTCTCAGATGACAGGAAAACCTTCTTTCCAATGGCCAGATAGGAAGAATTCAGGGAAATAATTCTCCTCGAGGCACAATGGCCCCTTTCCCTGTGTGAACAGCCTGGTGGGGGTCTGGGCAGGGCTTGCGACATGTACTGCATTCCTGGAGGATTCTAATTGTCATAGTTTTTTTGTTATTATTTTTTTTATAATCACTTCACCCAGGCTGCATTCCAGACCAAATAACTAGCATCTTGGGGATGAAACTCAGGCATCAATATTTTTAAAATCTCCCCAGATGCTGTGCAGCCAAGTTGGAAAACCAGTGGGAACATGGCTTTCAAACTTGACAATCACATGGGTTGTTTGTACAAAGCAGGTTCTGATCCCACAGGACTGGGGCGGGGCTGAGATCCTCCTGTCTTTCTGAACAAGCTCTCAGGTGAGGCCCACGCTGCTCAGCAGACCACCCTTTGAGTAAGAAGACTCTGCAATTCTCTGCCATTTGTACTTCCTCATATTTCTGCCTTTTAGATGAAACGAGATTTCTTCAGTGATTACGATTCTAAGTGGCTCTCTTCAGTACAGGGCTCTCTAGTCCAGTGGTCTGTGCGTAGAGTGCAGGTGGATGGATCCTGGGCTTAGGAGACATTTTATTCCATTTAACTAGAATGGTATTCAACCAGGTGCCCAGCTGGCTTGTCCTTGTGTATCAAGAAATGCCATCCTACTTGTCCTCAAGGATGTTAAGTTTTGTCCATGGTGTCTTCTTTGAAGTGGTTTTTGTTGTGCTATTATTCAGAAAAAGCTGGATATGCTTCATTTATTATCAGCAAATGCTGACCAGGTCCCTACCATGTGTGGGCATTGTGTAGAGGAATGACCAGCCAAATAAGACTCTTTCTTGAATGTCACAGTCTAGCAGGACGTGTCCTTTTATGTAACATAGAAGTGTGGCCGATGAGCTCAGCTTCACTTATGGCGTGTGGGTCATCCTCACCTTTGCACAGAGATCGGAGATGCCTATCTGCTCAATACCCTTCAACATGTAGCTATAGAGCCATACGTATCCTAGAGATGATGGGGAGGAACAAAAACGCACCTTTCCTATCATACAGGTACAGTAAGTGATTTGCCGAATGCCGTCTCTGGTAAGTTTTGCAGCAACTCTGCAAAGTGATTACCACTCTGTCCACTTTATAGTTAAAGAAGTATAGAAAGATTAAATAATGTTCAAAGTCCTGTAGCTAGTATCAGTACTTATATACCCTTTTATCACTGTAATGTTCTTATTTCATTAAGCTGTCTTCCTTCGGAGAACAAGCAGATTGAAAGATGGTAAATGCTGAAAGGTTCTTTCAGCATTTGAAACAATGATTCCAGCAATTATTACCAACCGTTCTCGTTGCCGATGAGGTCACTGAAATGGATTCTCCAAAATATTGAATATTTGTCAGTTGAGATGCATTCTCAAATATTTGTTGAACAAACATATGAGTGAATAAAAGAAAACCAAGGGGTAAATGTAGGAAGATATTTATCCTCCCTAGACCCTCAGTCTGGTGAGCCTTCCAGATCATGAAAACTCAAGTAAATAATTTATTTACTTAAATAGTAATTATTATTATGTTAGTTATCAATTATGTGCCCAGGAGTATACCTTCTCTGTGCCTAGCACTGTACAAATCACTGTATAAACAGCACTTAATTTTATGTTTACCGTACTCTTTGAGATGAAAACAAAAATGTACTTTAGAGAAGTTAACTCACCCCATGGCCCAGACAGTAAGTGACAGAGAAGAGATTCAGGCCCAAGACTTGGATCTGAAGCCCCAGCTCTTCCCTCTGACCTATACTGCTCAAAGTAAAGCTTCCTTAGTGTCATCCAAGAGTTTTCTCCTTGAAGGCCTTGAACATTGTAGTAGACGCTGCTGGGGCCTCAGGCACACACCCTTCGACCTCCCGTGAGGTTACCTGGAGACCGTTCCCCAACACTCCAATAGCTTCATGGGTGTGCAGATAACAGGGCAAGCCAGAAGTGCCCTAGAATGAGTGCCCCAGAGGGATTCTCATCTAATGCGAGGTAGGAATTGGTGAGTAAATACTCCGGCTTCCTTTCCTCCAACAGACAACTCAGAAGCAGGCCGCTCAGTTTGTCATGCTCTGTTGAGAGGCGAGCCCCAGTCCCCCCAGAAGCAGCCTGCTCACTAGCACACTCTCCATTGGTCTCACATCCTTCTCTCTCAGAGGGCTTTCTTGCCTCACCTCTCAAACACCGTGCTTATATCCAAACGTTTTCCTCAGGGTCTACTTCTGTGGAATCCCAAACTAAGAAAGGCACAGCCTTCTCAATGCCCAGAAATTAGGGAGCCCACCATGGCGACTGTGGCCTGAGAATCAACAAATAGTTATAATTGAATATCTTTTTTCTTGGGAATAAGGTTTCCCTTCTTTCTCTCTGCTTCTCCAGAGGGAAGGCTGGTGCAGAGTGGACATCTAGGTGGTCACACCCCTTTGAAAGGGTGAATGGAGTTTCCAGGGTCTCATGGCTTCTGCTGGAGTGGGGGCTCCCTAGAGAATTTTGGCAGATGGGGAGGCAAGTTTATCTGCATGCCTCTGTTCCTGGTGGCGACCATTGCTGTGGATTTTGGTGCCATGGGAGGCAGGGGCCTGCTGCAGTGCTCTCGAAGCCTTGAAGTGTGGGGTGTGGATGCTCCGAAGGACCCAAGTGTGAACCCAAGTGCTACCCTCCAGAGCTTGCAAAGAAAACACTTCATGCCAGCTGGTGGAATGGGGTGGGGAAGAGCAGGGCAAAGCAGAAAGAATAACTCACAGGGTGTTGATGGAGCTGGGCTGAAATGCTAGCTCTGATCATTGTTCTTTCAGTCAGTCCACAATTGTGGTGTGCCTACTGTGTGCAGACTGAAGTGATGTGCAAATTATTTAGCCATTATTATTTGAGTGTTGTACTAGACATTACCCTTTTAATTGTTGGATTATGGGGTGGTCTGAATGATCCAGGGTGGGGGATAGGTCGGCAGATGTACCATGGGGCACTTGGGAGGTTGGCAGTCGTTAATTACCAACAGGGCACAGAAACATTCCAACATTTTGACAACTGGCCTGGTCATACAGTTGCATAGTCCCTGATGTGTGTCTGGTGTCTGGCACTGCCGGGTGCTGGTGGGAAAAAACAACAACAACGGTGAAACCAACCAGACTTGATCCTCATTTTCTGGGGAAATAGATGGTGTTCAATTCATCACGCTAAATGCTCTAAAAGAAAGAAGTATGGGACATAGGAGCCTCATCCAGGGTTGAGGCCCAGAGGAGCCTTCCCCGAGGAAGGACACAGGGCGACACCTAAGAGACCACTGAGGAGCGGGACCAGGACTTTCCAGAGACGGACAGCATTCTTGAAAAAGCCCCGAGGTGGGAGGGATGCGGTGTATTTGAAGGACAGAAAGAAAGTTGTGTGGCTTGAACAAAAAGAATGAGGGGGGGAGTGGGTTCCAGATGACTTCAGGGGCACATGCTGGGGCCAGCCAGGCAAGGGGGTCGTTTCTCAGGCCACTGAAGGTTTCTACACAGGGAGAGTGAGAAGCTCAAATTGGGTTGTGGACGGTCACTCCACACAGCTCACAGCTGGGTCACTCCAGCTGTGGTTTTGAGACTGAGGGCAGGACTGTTGAGGGTGGAAGTTCGGGAAGGATTAGGAGTCAAGCCAGAGCTAATGACACCCTGCCGCAGGCCAAAGGCCTGGGGATGGAGAGGACACAGGAGGTGATAGGCTGGGGTGGCCTGGATCGGGAGTGGTGATGAGCGCCCCTTTCCATGGTGCTCCCAGTTCCTTGAACTGGACGGATGGTGGGTGGTTCACTGGGATTGAAGCACTGATACAGGATGAGCTCCGTGACTCTGAAAAATCTCACTCCCAGTCGGGGCCTTAGTTTCCTCATTTCTATGAAGTCGGATGGATTATATAACATTCAAAAAGCCATTCTCCAATTCCCCATGGCTGATATTCACAGGCAGAGAGGCAGCCTAACTGGAAATAAAGGCTATCATCACCTTCAAAGGATGCCTGAGGTGTGGTTTCTAGGTCACAGTTACCTAAAATATTAGCATATGGAAATCTTAGCTCTTCTTGTCCTGTCTCAACTCCAGAGGCAGACATATTAGAGATAGGACTCCTGAGTGACATTCTTTCACTTTTTCCCCCTCAGTGAACTCCACCTTCCAAGGGGGAAAGGAGTGGAATTAGCAGCTTGATGTGAGCTAATCATGTAACCCCACAGAACTGTGTACACTCTCTGGTCCTCAGCATTGTTGTTTGCAAAAAGAGGGTGTTTTATATCAGGCGGACCTTGAGGTAGGTCCCTTCTTGTTCCTGCCTTCTATATTTCTTTTACCTTGGTATTCTATAATGCTCCTCATTTTAGTGTTCTAGTGAACTCATTCATTTCTGGGAAGTGTTGGGCTATTTTACTGAGCAGGTTCAGAAACCTCCCAGGATGCTTTTTTAAAAAATATATATTTTGTTTATTTATTTTTAGAGCAAGGGGAAAGGAGGGAGAAAGAGAGGGAGAGAAACATCAACGTGTGGTTGCTTCTCACACACCTCCTGCCGGGACCTAGCCTGCAACCCAGGCATGTGCCCTGATTGGAAATCGAACCAATGACCCTTTGGTTCACAAGCCGGTGCTCAATCCACACCAGCCAGGGCTCCCAAGATGCTTTGTTATCAGGTATTCCTGAGAGAGGAAGGCTGCCTTGGGCCTGGCTCAGAGATACTGTTTTGGGGAGGCTGGACAGGGAGCTACATGCCCCAGCTTTGTGAGGAAATAACCTGCCACTTCTTTGAGAATATGAGACACTGGGAGAGGCAGAGAGCAGAGTCGGGCCTGGACCCTCAGGAACCCAGGCATCCTTTGTCCTCACCGAGGGCAGGAATGTTCTTACCAAACCTTCGTTGCCCAGCAGCACCTCAGAAGGAGGCTCTTGGATGTGCTTTTGCAGCGGCCCGGTGGGGCCTTTCCCTTTCTCCCTTTTTACGTTATTAGTGTACAAATCCATTAACAGTGCTTTTTCTTGAGCATCCAAGATGCTACAGTCTATCACTCAAGTTATTCACATGGCATCTCAGCCTTTCTTTGGAAGACAATTGTGTCCCCAGTCAAAGGCCTCTTGACAAGAGAAAATGGGACTGCGGGATGGAATAATGCAGCCAAGTACTCGCCGTACACCTGCAGAATGCGCCTCTGTGTGCCATTACGTCTCAAATTGTTGTGTTGAAAGATTTCTCTTGTTTACATCTCTTCCTGTCCCAGCATTTAACCTTGGGGCTCCACAGACTCAGTCCCCTCCCCTTGTCAATTCTTCCCTTTGTGGCCTTCATTTTATGTAATTATGTTGGGGACAGCCATTGCGCACGCGGCCTTTTCTTAGCTGCGCGGCAGGATGCGATTTCTGCCTCCGAGTCCCTTGCTGTGGAAACTCCCTTTAGGTCCTTTACTGACTAGGTGTTTTGGGTTTCTTCAGAGGCTGCACCCCTACAACAAAAAAGGAGGAAGGATGTGCCTAAAAACCTATCATACAAAAAGGGGTTAAAAATGGCACTGGGTCATGATTTTATCCCAGAGTGCCCACATCAGTAAGCATGACACAGGTATGGGAGAAGAAGCCTCAGTTATCAGCAAGGTGATTAATGCCTTGGTGTTTTGCAGCCTGTAGGCGTGGGTTTAGGACATTTTTTTTAAATCGCGCATGTCTAGCATATACAGAGAGAGATGCTGCTGGTGGGAATGTATGATGGTACAGCTGCTTTGGAAAACAGTTGGGCAATTTCATAAGCCGTCACACAGAGAGTTAGCACATGACCCAGCAATTCCACTCCTAGGTCTATACCCAAGAGAAATAGAAACACATGTCCACACAAAAATTTGCACCCGAGTATTCCCAGCAGCATTATTCCCGATAGCCCCAAAGTGAGAACCACCTAAGTGTCTATCAACTGGTGATGAATGAGTAAATAAAACGGGGTCTGTCTGTCCAATGGACTATCACCCAGGCATAAAAAGACATGAAGTACCAGTCTGTGCTACAGCACGGATAGACCTTGAAAATGTTATGCTATGTGAAAGAAGTCGGTCACAAGGGACCTCACATTGTAGGACTCCATTTAAATGAAATGTCTGGAATAAGTGAATCTGTACAGACAGGAAGTAGCTCAGCGGTTGCCAGGGGCTACGGGTGGGGCGTGGGGTGGAATTAGAGAATTACAGCTGAGCAGGGCAAGGTTCCTTTCTGGAGGATGAGACTGTTACGAGGTTGGTTGTGGTGATGGATGTGCAATTCTGAATATATTAAAGTCAAAGGATTGTACACTGTTAATGGCTGAAATATGGTATGTAAATTATACCCCAATAAAACTGTTTAGAAAAGAAAAAAATTATAGAGAGGATAATACAGTGAAACTTAGGTGCCCTCTCCTGACTTCAATAATCACCGGCTTAGCTCCAGTTTTGAGTCCCCCTGTGTTTTCTCTTTTTGCCTCTCAGATATTATCATTGTGCCTGTAAGTATTTTAGTATGCACCTCTAAGAGATAAAGGCTCTTATAAAAGATATATAAGCTCGAAAACATTATCACACCTAAAAACTTAACAATAATTCTTTAAATCTTGAAATACCCAGTGTTCAGACTGGTCTTGTATTTTTTACAGTTGTTTGAATCAGGATTCAAATTAAGCCTACACACTGCAAGTGGTTAAACTGTTTTGAAGACTCTTTTAATCTCTAAGTTCTCCCTCTGTCTGTCTCTTCTTCCCCTTGAAATCCATCTGTTTAAGAAACCACAGAGTTTCCCATGGTCTGGGCTTTGCTGATGGCACCCCTGTGCTGTCATCTAACTTATTTCTCTGTCTTCTGTGCCACTTATACCTTGTTAGCTCCACCCGGAGCCTTGATCAGGCTCGTACGGGGTGCTGTGTCCTCCATCAGGAGGCACAAGGTGTCTGGTTGTCTTGCTTGGTGCTTTTAGCAGCTCTTGATCATCAAGGCTTGGTTCCATCAATCATTAAGGACGGCAGGAATTTTTTTTTTAAAGCACACGATTCCTTCCTCATGTACTAAGTGAAGCCATGCTTCTTTATTTCACTTCCCCGCACTCATTAGAAACTTGTCCTGTCCTGAGATAGGAAATCCTGCTCTTTTGGAAAGGAAGTTGACAGGCTGGGAGCTGTATCTCTGGAGCTTCTCTTGCCCCAAAGCCTGGTGAGAGGGCATCAGGCCACGCTGTGCAGGAACGCGGAGGTCCCAGACCTGCTTGTCTCCTGCCCTGTGCACGCCAGTGCCTGTTCCTCTGGCCCGTCTGCTTTTCTTGTTGCATACGACATACTTACACACTTCCATGCTTTATTCATGGTGTTCTCTCACTCTGAGCTGTCATTTTTGCCCAGCACTATGCCAGGAATTGAAGATAAAAAAATAAATAAGAGGCCATCCCTACCCTCAAGAAGCTCGTGTCCGCTGAGGGTGAGGGATAGACAAGTAAGTGGATAGTTGTGAAGTCCCTCTTAGCCTTCCAGATCCGGCCCGGTTATCACCTCTGGGCGGGTCTTCTTCCTCCCCCCACTCCCCAGGCAACACTCGCCGGCTCTTTGTGTGCTCCTCTGCCCAGGCTCCGAGCACTTTTCACACAAGGTGGGGTCAGAAGCGGGGATGCCTGTGTTGACTGTATGATAAGGAACTCCACCGAGAAAGCATCTGTATCCTATTCATCTTCGCACTTTGTTTCTGTTAACTTACTAGCTGTGTGCGTTGAGGCCAGTTACTTAATTTCCCTCATCATGTAGTATGGCTTCTCGCCTCACTTGCCTTATCAGTAATTTGGGGCTAACCCTAGGGCCTACTTCCAAGGGCTGCACTGAGGATTGAGGTTTGAAGAGATGGCACACACAGCTTTTAGGTTAGTGCACTGCTTGGCGTTCTACTAAGCATTTGCCGAGTTACTGACTGATAATGAATGGGATGTAATCTACACCTTTAAGTAATTTACAAGTTTAGTAAACCAGACCAAAGTGAAAGAATAGTTAACAGGGCAATGGGATATAGTGAAAGGAGTTTGGGTCTGGAGATAGGGGTCTCAAAGGTGCTAGCTCCCTCATTTGTCCTCTAAAACCGTGGTTCTCAAGGGGTAATTGAGCTCCTCACACCCAAGGGGACATCTGATGGTGTCTGGAGACATTTTGGTTGTCACGATTAGTGGAGGGATGCTAAACATCCTACAATGCGCAGGACAACCCACTTTGTATCTCCTCCCAGTAAACAAAAATTATGTATCCCCAATAGTTCTGAGAATGGAAAACCTCACTCTTCCTACTCAAAGTATGGTTCACAGACTAATAGTATTGACATCACTGGAAAGTGTGATAAAATGTAGAATCCTGGGCCCTACCCCAGACCTACTGAATCACAATTTGCATCTTGGTCAGATCACCACCATGAGATGGGCATGCTCACTAAATTTTGAGAAGCAGCACGCTAGAATGGTGCTCCTCAATCTCGGATGCCTATTAGAACACCCTGGGGGGAGGTGGTTGTGATGGTATTAAACATCCCAATTCCCCTACCTATTCAGTCAGAATCTCTAGGATGTAACTGGGCCTCAGTATTTTTGTAAGCTCTCCAAGTGATTCTAGTATGTAGCCAGGCTCGAGAATCCCCGATATGGGAGCTCACGGTCTGATGGGGTGGAGAGACTTGTTAGTGGTTCACAGTATAGGATGATCGCTGGTTCTCAAGGAACAGAGAGCCGAGGTAGAGGAAGTAACCATCAGTGGGGACCGGTGTGTTGGGAGCTGTGGGAGCTCAGAGGCTCCACTCAGACAGATGTGACCTTGAGCAAGTCATTTCCCAGCTACACTCCCAACCCTACCCCCAGGGTTGTCTCAGTTTCTTTGTTTATTAAGACAAAACTTCCACCTTAAACCTTCTGAGAAGCCTATAGTATGGCTTAATGAAGTTTTGGTGAATGAATGAACAGATGAATGAATGATCTTATACTAAGTAAAAACAAAGCTATACACAACAGATTCTCCATGAGTTCAGGAGCAGGGAGCCACTCGGCAGCGCTAGCTTCGTGGAGGAAATAGGATTTTGCTGGCGCTCTGGGGTGAGCCCTCCACCAGAGGAGGAACACACATCTGTTTCCTTTTGTTCCTGTTTGGGGAAGGGAGCCCACTAGGGCTCATTGTCTCCAAGGAGATACATCAATCCCAAACATCTCCCACTCTGATTTATAATTAACACAGGTCCCTATTTCAGCACAGCTGCAAATCATTAGCAGTCATTTTTAGAGATCAGCAGGTAGGGGCTTCTTCCCCCTTATGGGGTAGGAGGAAAAAAAGGTTCAAGAACTTTCTGCAGCCCTTGCCTCCTGGTATGAGATGTGGAGCAGGAGCCCAGTTCCTTCTGTGCCCCCTGCACATTAAAGCCCTTCACTTCTTAAAAACAGATGATGGTTTTAAATGCTGGAATAAAGGACTGGAAATGGATTTAACCTCATCAAACACTTCCATATCTGATCTTACCTTCTGAGCTGCAGATCACGGGCAACATGAAAGGGTTCCATTTGCAGGCTGGTTTTTAATGTGTTTTTTTCTCCCTCAGAGTTTTGCCTGTCATGCCAGGTCAAGGAGCAGCAGAGGGATGTGGTCAGGTAGTTGGTGGTCAAGGGCCCTGTCCCTAGTATTTAGGGAGCTGGAGTTGTAGAAAATGCACCCCCCGCCCCACCATCAGTCCTACTTGGGGATTTTCACCAGCTTCCCTGGGAATGCTATACTCTGGCAATGAGCTGAGTTGAGAAAAGGCATCCCCTTTCACTGGAGGCCAGCATCTGAAGAACTCCGTCCTATGTTGGGGAATCCTGTACTGGATGAGGCTGGGAGGGGGCAGAAGTGGGGAAGGGCAGTGCCCACTTTCTCGGCTCTCTCGGCAGCTGAGATGTGAGCACCTGGCTTGGTTTCAGTCAATCAGACTGCCCTGTCTGGGGAAAACCAGTTGGAAACCGTGTGGTGCTCTGGCAAAGGAGTAGCTGCTCGAGCATTCTTTCCCTTCCTTCCCTTCTTCCTTCCTCTCCATCTCCCGGGCAGCCACGTGTTGTTTTTCACCTCCAGCTGCCACCTGGCTCAGAGCCGCATCCTTTGTTGGGAGGGGGGGCGACCCAAATCTGGCAGAGGCTCTGGAGACACCAATATCTTAAGATAAGGCAGGGCTGGGATCAGATCCTGATAGGGCCTTGCTCAACCTTTTGGGGAGTTGGGCTTTTATCCTACCAGCAACAGGAAGCCACTGGAAGGTTTTAAGTGGGAGGGGTTTGTGAGTGTTGATGGGGGATTTTGTGAAGGAACCTGAACTGTAAGACCGTCACTGGGTTATACTGGAGAACGACTGTGCGGAGCAGGAAAGCCGGTCGGTAGTGTAAGTGAGCCATGGGGCTGCCTGGGCTAGGGTGGTGGCCCCTCCTTCTCCATCGTGCCTATTCTCCAGAGCCTGCTTCCAGACTCTTCCCGCAGATCCCCAGCTCCCCCTGCTGCCCTGGGGCACCCGTGTCTATCAGCTACAGATGCCCTAACCCACAGGGTGGGGAGATTTGAGCCCTCAGCCAGATAGTGGGGAGGATTTTGAGGATAGAGGCCCACTCTGTCTTGGTAATGTAGAAACAAATCAAAAATAGCACCTGGATATATGTTATTCTCTTAGCATCCTAGGATCTTCAACCACAAGGGGCTTGGAGAGTCTCAGAGCCTAGATGCCCAGGTGAGGCTGGGCTGGCCTCTGCCGCAGCTCAACATGTGGCTGTGGAGTGTGAACATGTTTGATGCCAGGAGCGCCACTTTGCCCCCAGACCGCCCATACCCCTTGTGGGGCAGCTTGCATGGATTTTGTCCTTTCTTTTGTACTCTTCCATGCTATCCCCCCATATAGCACTAGCTCTCACATGGCTGCATACGTGAGCCTGGGGGCTAAGACCTTTCGGTGATGGGGCTGGCCCCAGATAACCTTGCTGTGGGTCCCCGGGCCCTTGGATAGAGGGAAGCAAACCTTGATATTGGGTGAGAATTAGCCACAGCCCTGCTCCCAAGCCGAGGAAAATGTCAAATTTCTGGGCACTGCTCTCACCTTCTGAGCGGCCCCTCCCGAGGTGCTCAACTTCCCCTTCCTCTCAGGAGAAGGGACTGACCAGTGCAAGTCTGAAACATAGGGGAACATGGCTGGAAATGGCCTTGGTCTGGAGATTCCCGTAGGAAGCCATCAGCCCGTCAAATCACCTTTCTCCTTGGCTCAGGCTTTGATCTCTTCCGAAATCCAGGTCAAAGGCAGGCCTCGGGCATCTTTCCCGGAAAGCTGTGGTTGATGCCCCGTTGCCCGCCTCCCCTCGGCCTCCGGACAGCGCCGGGCCCTCCCGGGTCTCCTGCTCCTGCAGCGTGGCAGGAAGCTGCCCGCTGGCACTTGGGCCGAGCAATTAAGAAACTGCATATTTCTCCTCCTCACTTCCCTAATTGTTATTTTTGTCCCTGCTTTCAAACCATCCTGGGTTTTCATTTCATCTTGCCCCAGCCCAGTGTGGCCAGCAGAAAAAGCCAGCTCGCTCAGTGGGAGGCAATTTTCCCAGCGTGTCCAGCGATAATTCCAACACGACCGCTTTGTACATATAATTATAAAACCAGGGGCCACCAAAGTGCACCTATAGAGCAGAGCCTTGACTGTTCTCGGTTCTGTTTTAATTATTAAGCCTTAAAGCAAAAACTAGGTTTCAAAGAAAACTTTCTGTACAGTTCTCAATAGAGTTAAAGGAGGAACATTTTAAGCTGATGAGTTGACACTTGTAGAAGCAAATATATTAAATAAATCATGATTCGTTTTGGGGGCAAAGTCTGACTTACATCAACTCTGGAAAAAATGGATCTTAATGAGTGACAGTTGGGTGTTTTCTGTCACTTCCTGAGGTAATGGCCGCAAGCTGACATTGCTCAGTGGGTGTCTCATACTTCTGAACAAAAGTTTTTCGGAGTGAGATAGACAAGGTAGAAATCCCAAGGTGACTGGGAGGAATGTCTAATGAGTGGAAAGACATATTTACTGGCAGTCTGTATGTAAGCTGTGACAGTTGACAGGACCTGACTGTAACAAATATAGCTGATGAAGAAAAGGCTGACAGTCCGAGAGAGGGGGCGGACGTGGGGGGAGAGGGAGTCAAAAGCCCTGCCTCGGCTGAACCCTGTTAATGGCAAGGTGGATACAAAGCTCTGAGCCATGAAAGGGAGCCGGGCTCTTGCACTGATGTCTAAACACAGAGACGTGTCAGGCTTGCAGGAGGCGGTAATAGGTTCGGATTTGTTGACCTTTTTGCCTGTAGCTTTAGAAGCTGGTGTTTCGGGTAGTATCTGGGGCCAGAAGATGACCCCAGCTCCAGGGATATATGTACTTTCTGTGACTTTTGGGTCAGTGGACACATGTCTTGGGCAAAGACCAGGCTTGTGTTTTTAGTTAATGGATGCCTCACCTGGGCAGCTACCATGACCAAGAGCCACTGGGCTCTGGCCAGTCTGCCCCAGTGGGCACCAGTGAGGCACACGGGAAGGTGGGAGGGACTGAGCAGTGCTGCACTCTGCAATCATCCATTCCTGTGTGCCCCTGACCCCCTTGGTTCTACTGCTCCCCTGCCCCTCCACGCAATTTCTCCTTGGCACCCCGCCCCCGCCCGCTCCCTGGCACAAAAGGAGTGATTGGCCTGGAAAAGGCAGAGCTGACTGGCATATTAAATGATGACACTTTGTTACTGGCTGGTCAGGGCTTCAACAATAGGCTTGCCAACGAGCTCTGCACTTCTTCCCCCAGGCAAATGTCACACTGAAACTAAACAGGATCTTTTTTCATCCTACATGCTGTTTTCTATGCCACATATTATTTTATAGTTGAAAATAGGCTCACTCTTTAAAATGCACAGAGCCTGCTGTACTTTCATCGGGGCTCATTTCAGAGGAGAGGCTGGTGGGGGAAAGACTGTTGAGTGATGAGGGTTTGGCTGACGTTTTGACCTTACCTTTGTTTTTTTTTGAATAAGTGAATACATAAAGGTGAAAATTGGACATTTTTAAAGATCTAAAAGAAATGGATGCAAGTGATTAGAGCAAAGGAGACTAATAAGCCACGAATCTCAGACGTCAAGGTAGGAAGTTGATTTGTCGCAATCACCGTCTTTCTTACTTTGGTGGACCAAGGTGCATATTCCCCACCTCTGTGTCGATTTCAAGGCTGCTCTGTGATTTGGAGAAATGGGATCCATGTCTGTTAATTCCTCAGACTTGAGTGAAGTGTCAGTTCCTTGACTTTTATATTGCACCAATTAGTAAATGGAAAACTCTTTCCAGGACTCTTGGCTAACACGACCCACTTTCTCCAGGCTGGCTCTTGTTAACTTGATTCCCTGCCTTGGAATTAGAGCTTGGGTAGGACTAGGCTAAATGGAGTCCTTCCCAGGCCACGAGCTGTGGGCCGACCCACTATCAGAGATCCTCGTCGACTTCAGCCCAGAGTGTTAGTGCTTCCCATGTGGACCAAGGATTCCTGGGACTGTCTCCTACATGGCCGAGTTCATTGGGGCGGTAGAGAGGTGGGGTGTTAGAACTCATCCAGCAGCAAAGCCTTCTTGGCAATAGGCTAGCAATTTTTAGAACAGGATTTGGGGTATGGGGGAGGGAGGCTCAAGTACAGAGAGCCTTGTAGCTCAAGAGAGAGGATGAATTTGGTTTGAGATGAGGCAGTTCCATTTTGGGGAGAGATGAGATGGAATTGTTTCTCTCCTCTCCCCCAGAGGCATAGGTCTATTATTATATATTTTTACTTTTTCTTAACTTGAGCAAGTTACTTTTTCTTTCTGAGCTTTAGTGTCCCCTTCTATAGAATAAAGTCATTAGTCTAGATAACCTGGGATGCCTCTTCCTGCTCAAGATCTTTTGGATTTCATGATCCACCAAAGCAGGTTCCAGAAAACCCCTGCCGGAAGGATATTTTACTTCAATCAAGTGATATCCTCCTGGCCAGCTAATGAGCCTGGTGTTCCCAAGCCATGGAGCCAGACGCAAAGAAATTTGAGGGTCAGCACCCAGCAATGCTTACCCTAAAGCCTAGACTGCCTGGCTTTCGTTGCCACAGCCACCAGCCACCCACAGATGTGCTTCCAATGCTGCTGCCTGGTGCCGGGCAGGCCTGGGACGCTGCTGGTGAGAAGGACCGGAGGGAGAGTGCTCCAGGGATGAGCACAGCTTTACCTTCCTACAGTAGAGAACACCCCAGCCGTGTTCACAGGACAGGCAGAGGGACTCGGGGATAGGGGGCATCAGTGCCACTGTTCAGGCCTACAGTTCCTACAACAGGAAAGGGAAGACTTTTCTCAAGGCTTCTCTGGCTCAGTGAGATTTTTCTTCTAAAAGTTGTTTTCATGTGCAGATCACCTTCAAAATCCCAAAGCCCCCAAGCCAGGTTTGCAGAGGCTGGGGTTCTGGCCTCTCCTGGGCTGGTCATTGACTGTCCAGAGAAGCCCAAGAGCCCCTCTACGTCTCATGTGTAAAATGAGGGAAGAGGACGAAATCTATCATTGTAGTACTTTTAGCAGAAACTTTTACAAAGTGACGTCAGCGCCCAGATGGAATCCTTCCTAGAATCCCAATACCTCCGTCAAACTTGTAGTGTATTGGTTAATGCAGAGAAGGGGCCCTATCGTTCATCTTCTCCACCTCTCTGGCTCCTGTCAGCTCTCCAGGGAGCACCTCAGCGACCTTGGTCATGTTGTTGGGCAGGCTAGGTATAGTCAATGCATACCTGCCTTAATGATACTTTCAATTTAGGATGGATTTTTTGGGTGGTCACCCATTGGAAATCGAGAAGCATCTGTAGTGAAGAATGAAGGCAGAACTGCACCCTGGGCTTTTGCAACTCCCCGGCGATCCCACTTACTGTCCTTCCTCGACTTCTGCATCGTTGACAAGCACAGGCTGAGGAGAGGGACTTTGAAAATGGGCTCCTGCCCTGCTCCAGCCCATGCTCTCTGTGCCACCTGCCCCACGGTGCTGTTCCAAGCACGTGGGAGGCACCGAATGCCCCTGCGCAGTGCACACCAGCTGTCCCATAATAACAGCTGGACATTTGGGGAGCTGACTGTGTTTCAGGGATGTCCCAACTGCTTCAGGTACCTTGTTTCATCTAAAGCTCACAATGGTTTTTTGAGTTACTCATTTTATCTTCTTTTTCCTGATGAGGAAAATGAAGAACAGAGAGGTTAGGGAATTGATGTGAGATCACACAGCCGGCAGCAAAAATAGATATGAAGTCAGATGGTCTAACTGAACAGCCTGCCTGTCAACCACTATGCACTATTGCTTTCTCCTCTTACATTATGTAATTAACTCGACACATGTTGATGGAATATTTATTATGTGTCTAGCACTGTGCTGGGCACTGAGACTATGGTGCTAAGCCAGAAATCAGATGTGGTTTCTAGTCTCTGTGAACTTATATTCTAGAAGGGAAGACACCATAATCCAGTGTGTATAAATACATAATAAACGGAGAATTGCAACTATAGAAAGAGTGATGGAGGAGAAGAGCATGGTGCTCTAATAGCCTATAATAGGGGATTTGACTCAGTTGGAGAAGGCAGAGAGGACTTCCTGGAGGAAGTAACAATTTAGCTGAGATCCAAGGGGTCAATAAGAATGAGGTTAGTAGCGGGCAGTGTTAACAGTGGGGGTGGCGTATGTAGGTGCATTCCGTGCAGAGGGAACAGCATGTGCAAAGGCCAGGAAGTCAGTACTGGCTACATAATTTGCAGGGCCCAGTGTACAGTAAAAATGTAGACCCCTTGTTACAAAGTTATTGAGAATTTCTAAACAGTGAGAATAGGAACCTTCTGTATGTGGGTCCCTTGTGGCTGCAGAGGTCGCATGTGACCTCTCTGTGAAGCCAGGCCTCATGAGAGAGAGAGCAGGCTGTGGAGAGAGGAAGCTAGGGCAGATGACAGAGCCCTCAAGGCTAAGTTCAGGATTCTGTCTTTTTTGGTCAGTTTCTAGGTCACTCTGGCTGCTGGATAGAGACGTGTTTGGAGGGGAGATGGATAGATGAGCTCTCAGGGGGAAAGGGACCAGGCAACCTGCGGAGACCTGCAGGCCTCAGGGCTCCGGCCAGTCCTCCACCTCCCTGGGCCTGGCCTGGTTTTCTCTTTGGAGGGAAAGGGAGTGTAATGTCCACCCTCTTGATGGCCAGAATGCAGGGGCAGGGATCCGAACCTTGGAGCCTTTCCATGGCCAATTTGCATGGGCCTAGCCTAAAGGCCTCATGACCATTTTCCACTGACCTCCTGGAGGCTAATAGGAGCACACATCTCCCTCTAAGGTCCAAAGCCAAGGAGGTGGGGAGACATGTTGTGTGAGAGAGTGTTTGAAGAGCTTTTGAAAAGGGGGACACCGACATTGAGAACTGAATCCCGGAGTCCTTGTCTTCCTGTTCAGTTTCAATGCAAAATGGCTGCCCCTGTGTGTCTGTGGGTATCCAGATAAAGTAGAGCCAGCCCTAATGTTCTCTCCTCTGAGCCCCGGAGAACTTTTCTGAATACCAGAATCGATGCTTTCCCCCCTGACCTGGTGTGTTTTATGCAGACAGACATTTTGCGGTAGCAATTATAATAGCTCAGTTGGAAGTTACCATCTGGCTAGGCGGCTGAATCCATGCCTGGATCCAGCTTCAAACACAGGTATCAGAGGCAAATTAGCGCCAACATCAAGTTTTGGACTTTATAAAAAGTACCAGGTTGGGAGAAGAGATGTGTAATTGTTCCTGTGGCTGAAGGTGAAGGTTAACACTCCAGGCCTTGGCCACCCGTGTCCAGCCCCTTGCCCGCATCCTCGATATCACACAGCACACTCTAAAGACCGCCCAGCACACAGAAGCACATTATATTCTCCGTCTTCATAAAACGCCCCCTGGAATACCCATCCTGAGGAGAAGGACAAGCCATGGGTCCCAGGGTGCTGGAGAGGAGACAGATCCTTCCCTTCTCGTGTTCCCCTCATTTGGAGGGAGGCCCCTGCCTTTACCCACGGGGGTTTCTGGGTCTCGATGGCCCAAGATCCCAGTGTCTCTGGGGCCTCTCTGTTTAGGTTAATTACACAAACGACAAGGCATCGATGCCTCCTCTCCGGGATGGTTGGCGAACTTGACTAGACTCAAAATGAACCTCTTTGATTCCATCTGCAAAATTAGATCAGATTTGATAAAGTAAAGATGTACCCTTTGAAGTATTCCCTATCAACATAAGTGCTAAGAACACTTGAGTGAAGGAATTTGAGCAGTTTTGAAAGCAGCAGCATAGGAACTTCAATGAGGATTGCAGCTAAGGGCATGCCCAGAAGGCACGGGACTAACTGCATCTATCCTGCAGGCAATAAGCAATTGCTAAAGATTCCAGACTTCTCAAAGTTCAGAGTTCAGCGCGGAAAAACTTGGCTGCACTCGTGATAGGCTGGGCTCTGTGGTTTGCATTCTGTTTTCGGAGGCTCGCTGAGACCGGCAGTTTTTCTGTGTCTCTGCCACGCCTCTGTTCTGCGGGGGTGAGACTGTTTCTTTCTCTTTGGCTTCCACAATGAGGTCTGAATTAAACTGTCAGCTGCTTTCTGGGGGCATGGTCCCTCCAGAGCCACAGGGCAGGGCATCAGCAGGTGAAAAGGGTCTGTTTATCCAAATGATGAAAGGCAAAAGGTCTGTGTCAAAGCCCAGCTCTGTCACCCGCTAGCTGGGTGAACTTGATGGAGTCCTTCGGGGTGTCCAAGTCCCAGCGTCTTCATGTCTCTGAGGTTCCACTCCAGCCATCAGTTCCTGAATCCCTTCTCTGTGCCCCAAATGTTCACCTGTCGTTTCGAACTACACCCAGACCCCGTGACCGAGCCTGTTCTAGGTGCTGGGGAGAAGAGGCTGCATCAATCACCATGCGGTGCCTCCTGGTCTAGCAGGGGACAGACAGACCTGAGGGAGTGCCTTAACAGAAAGTGCCGGGGGTGGCTTTGCTGTGACACCTCCGGTGTGGCAATAGGTGCACGCACAAGGTGCTGGGAGAGTGCGGAGGAGGGAGTAATTCCTTCCCCGAGAGGGGAGCCAGGGAAAGGTACAGAAGGGAGAGGAGTGGATCGGATTTGGTGGGATAATGAACAGGAAGTCATTTCGTGTTTTGTGCAGGGTTATGAAAGGCAAGCTCTTGTCCTGATGTCAGGTCGTAGGAAAGAGTGTGCCCTCCGGATTCTTTCCTCTTACCTTGGACTGCAGGGACCGCAACTCGGAAGGCTCTTAACACTTTCAAAGGACAAAGGGATCCAGGGAGGGTTTGAATCTAATAATCAATGTTGAAGGAAGATTGTTTTAAATTAAAAAATAAAAGCGTATAGGAGAGATCAGTGGCAGGGATCTCTCCCACTGCAATGTTTCCATTCGGGCAACTTAAATGCCACAGGCTGTATGCCTGAGGTGCTCACCTGTCTTGAAGTGAGCTAGGGATCCCGATGTGTCCTTCTACTGGTGGGAAATCCAGAAGGCCCAGTAGGCACATTACTCCCCCGCCCTCACCCTGCTCCCCGTATTACACTGAAGAGCAGTGAGGGTAGGCATCCTTGCCTTATTCATGATCATGGGAAAAAGACAGTCAGTCGTTCACGGTCAAGTATGACGTTAGCTGTGGGTGTTGACTGCGGATGCTCTTTATCAAGTTGAGGTTTCCCTCTATTCCTAGTTTGCTGAGAAATGTTTGTC